>OOFJ01074528.1:0-10249 GCA_900323375.1 Benthosema glaciale
GTTGTCACATGCATCACCTCATCAGAAAGAATGCCCTTCCCCCTCCAGAGGCAGCAAGCTGCAGCACTCCCGATTAGTCAGCGAACAGCTCTCTCTCTCTCTCTCTCTCTCTCTCTCTCACACACACACACACACACACACACACACCATGATGCAACGTCACTCCAAAGCAGCTCGGGTTGTTTTGGTTGTTTGTTTACGTGTGCGTGCGCATGCATGTGCATGCTCTTGGCATGAGCCATGCGTGTGTGTGTGTGTGTGTGTGTTTGTTTGGTGGACCAGAGGTGTGTCGAAAGGCCAGGCTCGTCGTCCTCTCCAGATCATGTTCGGCATTGTTTACTCATCAAGAGCACAAATAACTCAATTTGTTCGCACCTTACGTCTCGGGCCTCCCGCTGTCAGCTGATACTCGATGGAATTTCTGTGAGGGCTTCACGGTGACGTTAAGCAGAGACCCAGGGAAGCTGACAGCGCTAATGGCTATAAAGATAAGTGGAAGAATGTTGACGCTCGCTCGAGAAAGCCACAGGCAATGGGAGAGGATGAAAGAGAGTTCACCATTTAGAGAGAGAGAAAGAGAGAGAGAGATGTGGTGATACAATAAGCGCTTATCAGGACTTACACTTCAAATTACTCCTCTTAAGCACTGCCTCCAACAGTGAATGAATAAAACTGAGTCATAAAAGCCCTCAAACAAACAGTGGGGTAGATATGAGGTTTGCATTATATTATATTACTGACTGTGCGGCACTGTTTGTTTTTGTCCAATGGCCTGGTGTTTGAGCAAGGCCTTACGATGGCTTATAATGATGTGTTAATTTGTAACAATACGACATCGAGCTAAACGTCAGCAAGGCAGTTGTTGCACATCAAGAGATGGTCCTCTCCTCCGTCCGCATGTCCGTCCGCCGGCCTCTCTCACCCCCTGCCAGTGTAAACACAGCGTGCCGCGCGGCCTCCTCAATCACAGGATCTCTCAGAGGAAGTGGAGGGGCAGTGCCCTGGCACAGTGCTGGTGGCCGTGCCCGTAGGGAGAGGAAGGGGAAGTGGGCCACTGCCTCAGAAACATTCTATCATTCCGGTGCCAATAGGGAATAGTCGTCTCTCCGAGCAACATGCCCCCACTACTACGCTCGAAGACGCGAATTGCTCCTACTTGACATAAATATTTGCATGACACGAGCTGACATGGAAGATCCTATCATAAGTCATACAAACTCATCATGGCCCCATTACAAGCAGCACTCACTCTGGCCACCTAGACAGACAGAGGCTGAGTGGAGAATAATGGCTGACTCTTTGGCCCAACAGCAGCTACAGTTACAGAGACGCAGGATCATTCTGTCATCGCGTTTTTAAACAAAATGTCATCTACGCTATTAGAGTGTCATTTTTAGCCTGCTCTGTCACAGCCCCGCAAAGACCATTGACGGATAGCTCTCCTACTGAATGCCTCTCGGCAGTCATGTGCTTGTGCTTTCTTTCCCACGTACGATCAGCCTTCCCCTGACTGCAGGCCTTGTGTAAAAAAAAAAAAAAAACACGAGGAAGAGCCTCTCTCTTGTTTTTGGTATGTGAACGTGTCCGCAAGGTGTTGTCTGTTACGCCAACCGGCCTACTCATAACACTTTTATCCGTCATCGCTTACTGTATTTGTGAGGAAGCCCGGCTTTCAACGTGCACAGTCTGCACACATCTGTCTCAAGGGCCAGGTTTGTGTCCATATGAAGAGTTCAAAATACATACTGTGTAATGATACCATGACCCTTCCTTCTTTTTTTTGGTTCCCTGGCTGTTTTTCTGCTCAACCTATTCCTCTGATTCCAAGTGACTGCTACAGATAGCCTTGGCTCGGATTCAGCTCAGTTTGCCAAACAGATTAGCCCGTTGTGCTCTTAAACATAAATCTACTGTTAAATACTAAGCTCTAGACAAGCAGACAATTTGGTCTAAGGAGCTTGAATGAAATGTTTGCTTAGAATATAGAATAGTGCACTGTATAGATGCCATGTAGACCGGAAATAAACTATGTAGATGAGCATATACTGTACAGTAAGTGTTCTGGAATGTGTGTTTAACTGCATGTGACCCTGACAAGTGTCTGATGCGTGACTTATGCTTTGCTGCCATTGTGTCACTTGACACAACAAACATATTTTCAACTGAAAATCGGACATTGGGATGGATAGAGATGTTGAAAATACAGCGGAAAATACTTTATAAACTTTTATAAACTTGTCAAGGGAACATATAGGCTTTAAAGCCCCCCTCCAGTAATGTTAGTGTTTTTCAGCTGTTTAATGTTTTCTAATGAATCATGAGGGATTTATTTGTCACTTTGGTACATTTGGTACAAGCAGCGCAATGTTGGTGAGACTGCAGAGATGTTCTGCAGAGAGACTGTGCTAACACAAGTATATAATGTAATGTAATGTAATGTATAATATAATTATAATAATAATAATAATAAACAATGAAAAATAAGTAGTAATACTGGATGAGATAGAAATAAAGTTATAGTATAGGCATAATTTCCAAAATGCAATTATAGCAGGAGTGGCAAAATGTGCAAGAGGAGAAGGCATTATTCTGTATATCTTTAGCAGAATGTGTAAAGAAGCAGAAGGCACACTTCAGAAGCACTTGTTTATTTCACTTGTCTGTGTACAGGACAGGTGGAAGTGAGCAGCTTTATTTGTTTGTTGGTTGGTCTTTTGTTTTTGTTTTCTTGACCATGTCCTCATTTAGGTCTCATTAGGTCCAGATCATAGGGAAAAAGCGTGTCACGTTGTGAGCTTGTAGATCTGCTATTTTCAGAGCACAACACCCGAGTGCAACCAAATTATCTCTTTCTCCACTATAGTCCCTCCCACACATTTTTGTCTAGTTTTTATTTGTTGACAAAATTGTCAGTATATTTATGTTTTAGTTCATGAAATCAACAGTGCTGACATGTATGGTGAGTGTGAAGTCGTAATCTGGCTATATATATGATTATCGCTATCTAATCGCCTGGAGGGACAATCACCGCTTGTCAAACTATGCTCTGAGATGTCACCGTGCTTGCTTTCACTCACTTAACCATTTTATCACTTTTGTGAGAATCCACATTGTTTGCTTAGGGCCAGCCTTCAACATTCATGCAAACCTGTTCACCATCCTTTGTCACACACTGTGAAAATGTATTTTCTTTATCTGCATACAGTATATCTAATCCTCTAAATCTAGTCCCATGTCTATAGCACCAAGTTTGGGGCTATATAAAGGTTTCCTTTACATCAATTGGATTATGTACAATGTACATTAAGATAATTGATTTCCCCCTGGTCAGTTCAGATCAACATGATTAAGCTTAGGTTTATTTGCATGCATTCTGTGCTGTGAGCCTGTAGAGAATGATCACTGTCAGCTCAAAACAATGGGCCTGATTTATGAAATATGACAATACTGAGACAGTCATGATTATTGATTGGTATTGTTAGCAGCTTTAAAAGAGCCATACGTCTTCATCTTCAGCAATGACATATGTATAACAAATAAGTTTACTGCACTGTGTAAGCTGGAAAACCCAAAGGCAACATTTTGCTGTGCTGATACACATCACAGGGTTACTTCATTACATCTACCATCATTATAGTTGGATTCATGCTTGGATTAACAAAATAAATGAATATAAACTCTTTTCTTGACAAGCACATCCATAAACAACAGGAGGGAAGAGTATGTTTTTGAAATACAAATGAATTTCATGTTAGACAGGTGTGTTTTAAAAAGAAAATATAAGCCTTATGGTGCATCGTGACTTTACAAACGCAGTATGTGGTCTTACACTACGTAGCTCTCGTTTGCTTTATCCCTCTTAGAAATCTGATAACTGATACTGTATAATGTAGCCTATAGTGTTTCTTTTTTTTTCTTCTTTTTTTTGAGTGCCATGGGCAGGAGGATGTTTCTGTATGATCCTCTCAAGGTAAGTGAAGTTGTTCAGATGAATGACTGTTTGAGACTGCGCTCGTATGTCAATGTTTACCCCATTAGTGACAGCTCCGAGGCAGTAGGCCACTTAATATTGTCTACGTAGTTCAGGCTGTCCCCACACCGCCAGTTCAAAAGTTCAGCCACTTCCTCAAGGGTCTCATCACATTCTCACCACATCTTGATTTTCAAAGCTTCACGGAGAGACTTGGCCTGTCAAGAGAGATACCACAAAAAAAGGATGACGGAGCACAGGCTCGCAGCCAGTAGCCCGGCAGGCCAGCAAAAACTGCCTCCTGGCCCTCTGGTTAGGAGGGTCGGAAGATAGAGCTCATATTAAAGGCCGTGTAGTGGTCTAGGGCACGCCCGCCTGCATCCAGAGAGGGCAGGAATTGATTGTCCTGGAAACCGATGAAGCTCTGGCACAATTAGATTGCGAGGCAGTGCTGTGAGGTGAGAGAGAGAGAGAGAGAGAGAGAGCGGCCTGCCTGCCTGCCTGGCTGTTGATTGATGGTAAAATCATAACTGCGCCGTATTAACTATGGAGTTCACCACTGGGTTAAGGTGGGCCAAAAATTGCTGCTCTTATTAGATTCCGATATGACTTTGTGATGTAAAAAGATTGTTTTCATTGAGGCGGTGGACAGTAATTTGGCATGCAGGGCAGCGGTTCCTTATGTTCATCTAAGCTGTCAAACACACTGTAGAGAGTTTGATCTCAGGGCTGTGGGAGGAGGGCACTGGGTCACGAGCGGGGGCCAGGACATTAGCGCGTGCTATACTCCCGTTCCCCTTCACAACAACAAATGTGGAACCTATTCAAATGCAATCACTCATATTCAAGGCCACCTAGGGTTCCTCTTCATGTTATATTGTTTTCTCATATCTCTAGCACTACATCGTTGTCATCTCACCAAAGGTAACTTATAAAAGCCGGGGGGAGTATCAGTTCATCACATTACAGGGTCTTAAGATGAATGCCCTTCTCTCACTCATATATCAGACAGCTAACCAGCACTGCCGAAGAGGACGAACGCTATCATTTTTTATTTGTACAAATACAGAACGATCCTTCTTAAACACAAGCATTATGTTGTTGAGCATGCTAGCCCCTGTTTAGATAAGGCTCATGGAGGACAAACAGTCAAACGGTGGATGTTTTTCTTGTAGTGGGGGGCCTGCTCAACATGTGGTTACAAAACAATTTTCCCTCTTGCTCAAAGAGTGTAATCCTGCTGGTCATTTGTTAGATGGTGCATCTCCCATGTGGAGAGGAGGTCGGCAGTAGAGTGTGAGGGTATATGGGAGGTGAAAGCCTATAGTAGCATATCAGGGCTCGGGGATTCAAACTCATTTATCTCCATTTCTCACGCACGGTGTCTAGTAATAAAAGCTCAAGTGAAACTGGTGTTTATCATCGGAATGACAACATCTCCCAGATGCATGCAGAAGAAATATGGAATGTAGATAACACATTATAACAACACGTCCTTAGTCTGAGGAGAATCCAATTAAGGGAATTTTACATCATGCTAATCAAGAGGAGGTGGACTGGTTCATTTAAGCCTGTGGATAACAGAGCAGGGGGAGGTCCAGTCATGGGGAACAGGGTTGGTTGCATTTAGACCTGCTGCATAGATCAGCAGTACTACTGTGGGGAGCTTTTCCCTCTAGTGGTTTAGAAAAGGAACACAGGCCAGGGCTGCTTATAATATGCATCATTCATTACAGAGACTGACACAGAGTGTTTGACTGATCACAAGAAAGACACAATCTGCGTGTAAATTAAGATAATTGATTAACTGTGTTTTCAAGAAGAGAAGTGCACTAAGAAATGTAGCCTTCATTTCCATTTGACTATGAACAGTGCTGCATAGTAGTACTTGTATTTTAACAACGTAAATCCTATATACTTTGTTCATTGGAATCCCCCTGGAGTCCCTTACCTTTTTTCCCTCAACATCATATCTATTCACTGAAAACAGCCAATGTACAAGATCAAAACATGACGTGTTTTGATCTTGTAGATCTGCTATTTTTGCAGAATGTTCTCCCTGGAATAGGCACAGAAGGGCTCTTGTGGTTAATAAGAAGACCTGAAAATGTGATGTTGTATATGTGTGCATGCGTGTGAGGACCGCGCACAGGTCCATTTGCTTGCACGATGCATCCGTAGGCTACATGGGTCTCATGGTCGGTTTGGTTGTGTTGTGTTGTTGTCGAGTAGAGTGGGTGCACCAAGGGGCTTGTCTGTTCTGGTGAGCTGCTTTCCTGCTGCTCAGCACTTCCCGGGGCCTTGGGGGAGACGCAGAGGGACATACGCCTGGGCCACGCAAAGCTGAGCTAGTCACTCTCCCATACGACTGGCCCATGCAAAGCTAGTCACTCTCCATACGACTGGCCCATGCAAAGCTAGTCACTCTCCATACGACTGGCCCATGCAAAGCTAGTCACTCTCCATACGACTGGCCCATGCAAAGCTAGTCACTCTCCATACGACTGGCCCATGCAAAGCTGAGATAGTCACTCTCCTGGCATTCCACAATGGACACTACCCCTCGGTGTCCTTCTGCATCTCTAGTGGAACGTAACTAAGTACATTTACTCAAGTACTGTACTTACTACTTAGTAAATTATTTTGTTTGTTTGTTTTTTACTTTACTGGAGTATTTCCAATTCTCAGTAGTTTTACTTCTACTCCACTACATCTCAGAGACAAATATTGTACATTTACTCCACTACAATTATTTGAAAACTTTACTTTGTAGATGTTAATTATTATTACAAAACATGCATTAACCACTTCATATACATTTTTTCGGTCATTTGAAAAGAATGTAAAACTTCAAATGATTATTTTTTTATACATTTCGAAAACTTGAAATGGGACATTTTGCATGTACTTTCTAAAAGTATCACTACAGTTATACTTTTGTAACAGAGTAGTTCCATATAGCAGTACCCCCCAGTACAGCGGCAGACAGAGTGACGAGCCCGGTGTTCATCTGCCCTGTCCGCCGTCAAATCTCTCTCTCAGTGGAGACCGGGGCGATGCGGAACAGGTGCGCACATCGCTGGCGCAAGGACGATGTGGACGTTTGGACGGCCTCTTTCTCAGCAAAGCTCCGCGCATGCTGACGTGACATTTTCCCGCCCACAAGCATGGGCTATGTTTGGATCACTTTTTAACATTTACGCGGTGATTTATTGGTACAGTAATGCTTCTTTATGCAAGGACGCGAGGTATATTCCTCAACATGCAACGAGGATGTGATGGTGGGAAAATCTGTGCTGACATAACTGTATTTTTGACTTTCCGTGGCGCAGCCACAATAAATTATAATGGTTATGATGCACACATGAGCACTTGCGCATGCACAAAACATGACAGATAAGTCTATATAAGAAAATCTTCTAAAAACTTTTCGCCTAAAGGCAGATATCTTCACAGAGCAGATATTTAACTGCATAATGTTCGGTACCTCATAAAATACTGCAGGTGGCTGATGTTTTCATGCGTCAGGCCTACATTTTGGACTCTCCTTTTTTATTTTATTTTTTTCTTAATGAACCATTTCCACTGTAAGACAAATGTACACAATTACAAAGAAATAGACAAAAAAATGTTTAATGTATCTATTTGTAAGTCTGAGAGTGCCCAAATGTATGTATCCATATGGACCCGTAAGAAGAGTCCAGACCATTTTACTGTGTATACATTGAGCACTGCAAGAAAGCAGACCAAACATAATTACATTCAGGCTTCCTTCTGTGCTGTGGGCAAAGCAGTGCATTGTTTGTGGTGAGCCTGAATTCTGCCCTTTGCCCTTTGCCGTGGCCCCCTCGACCCTCTTGGAGGTTCACAGGAGGGTCACAGAGTCCCTGTGCCTCTACAGACAGTGTGTTGATGGAGGCACAACCCCCTCTGCCCACCCATCCACCCCCTCTGTCTGTCTGTCTGTCTATATCTGTTTCTCTCTGTCACTGACACACTAGCCTCTCGACAGACTGTTGACTCCGTCAAATTCAAGGAAGAGAGGGTGCTGTTTTTCTTTTATTTTTGGGCGATGGGTTCTCAGATTGCTGACACACAACACACACACACACACACACACTCTCTCTCTCTCTCGTATACATGCGAGTGAACAAACCGCTTACCACTTTCTTTCCAGGACATTTGGCCTCATTTGTCAATATTTTTGTAAATGGTTTCAAGACCTATACACATAAAACCACATGCACTCCAAAAGCTTTTAAACTTCCATGGAATGAATGCTATCTCTTACGCCATATCATAACTTCATAGTAATTCGAATTTTATATATTTATACTATATACCCAGTAGTAGTACACACACAATTTCTATCAGGGTAGATGTATGAGGCTTGCTGCGCTATTACACATTGATCAATACTGTCCATTCATAGTGAATGTCTTGGCTATGCTTTTCAGAAGCTCAGCTGGTAGGGCAGATGCATGCGTTTCTCTATGCTCCGTTGCTTTCTGCACGACCAATGGAAAAAGGAGGTTGATACTCATCACATGAGATATCACATGCTGCTAGGCAGAACATCTACCATATCCCCTGACTTGAAGCCCTCTGCCGAGAGAACATCGGGATGATTTCCACTTCGAAATCCATTAATACCAAAGTGCAGAGCTGCGTCTCGTTCCCGCTGATTTGAACATGTAAAGTGCTTCGTGAAGGGATTTGAGCTTTTGGCAGACCGAGGGGGCTCGGCAGCGGCGGTTTGTTTAGGGATCCGATCGCCGGGCATGGTGTTGTTGTTTCATGGCAGAGATGATAATAATGGCCGCCACTGCTGAGATGACTGTTGACATCATTTTTCATGTGTTCCGCCACACACATCAATCTTAACCCGCTACACAGACACTCCTGAGGTGAATGAATTTTTCACTTGAGAGTTCAGAGCGAGGTCACACAGACACATACCTCCACATATGAGAGGGGCACAGCGGGTGAACCGGAGGACTTACACCACTCATTTGTCTCTCTCTTCTTTTTTTTCTCCTTTATTCGGTATATCCAATTGCTGTGCAGTGAGTGTGCCTCTCTGGTAAATTCTTCCAGGCAGGGGATGGATATACTGCACAGACAGTATCATACTGTAGGGATTTGGGGGAGGAAAGACATAAAATTCTGAAATAATGCCATCTAATACAGTTGATTTGTTGGACAGCACATTGCAAAAAGAAACCAGATTTAACACAATGCGGATGGGGTAGCGAGGGGTGCATGGGGTGCTGGGTCGGGGGGTCAGGTTGACAACCTGACCCATAACAGTGTTTCCCAAACAATGGGTCGTTGCCCATTTTTGGGTCGCAGACACATTTTTATGGGTTGTGAGTAAATATAATTTTCCTTGCAAAGAAAAAACACCTGAAACATTTTTCAAATGAATTTCAAATTAGAAATAAAATATATTAATCAATTGAATGTTATTTTTTATATTATATGACTTGGAATGGATGAAGCTATTCTGTATCTGCAAAGTACTCACTTAAAAAATGAATGCTTCTGTGCAAAACCAAGGTATATAAAAAAAAAAAAAAAAAAAAAAAAAAAATGTGCATTGTGAGCTTGTAGTGCTTTATTTTCACTATTTATTAGTGCTTCCAGTAGGTGGTTAATTCATAATGTATTTTGTGTCCTGGGGAGATACCAAATTTATCTTTTGGGTCTCAGCTGAAAAGAATTAGGAAACACTGGTTTAACACGAGACATTTCAGTTCAATATGCATCCACACAGGGAGTTTTCACAGAGGGGTCCGCCAGAATTTAAGCTTCCATAAGATAAGATAAGATAAGATCTTTATTGTCACTGTACGAGACATACAATGAAATTACGTTTAGTGCACGAGCAACATTCAGCAATATAACAAGAGAGAACAGACCAATGATAAAAAAAATAAAGGAGGAACACTGTAGGGGAAACTTCATGGCATAATAAATAAACTCCAGTCCGTCATAGTCCAGTCCTGTCAAGTCGTTTCAATTCATTATAAGGCACCATTCAATTCATTATATTCAATTCATTATAAAAGCACCATGATGCACAATTCCATATTTGCTGCTATTCCATGTTTCCGGTATATCATGGTGGGTCTTTCTACTTTGTACTTTTTTGCTGGGGTTTCACCACTCTGTGACATGAGAGGACGACACAAGATGTATTTCCGATAACACATCATGTTGCAAACGGAGGTGTTCTCCAATGACAGGCAGAGTGAAGGCTTAAGAAAAGGCCCAGGA
>OOFJ01074542.1:0-13451 GCA_900323375.1 Benthosema glaciale
CGGCTCGTATCAAATAATTTGCTTCGACTGAGGGTGTCTTCGACTGACTATTGAATCGTCGACTTTCAGGGGACAGGCCTAGTGTGCACATAAAAGCCTGAGTAGACTTTAAAATGACTGGAGTGACAAATCATGACAATAAACACAATGTTTTGGGCCAATCAAATAATTGTTAAGAAGAAAAACGAAACACAAAGTGTTGTATCCTGCCGTTTTTTTCTTCTTACTAATGATTTGAACGGCCCAAAATATTGTGTTGTCATGATTTGTCACGATCCGAGTTGGCTTTGTCCGCGGCGTAATCATGTTTATATAAATCATTTTAGAAATGTCTATGAGAAAAATGAACAGAGATTTCACTTCCGGAACTGGCGTAGGGGGCGGGACTGCGATGCTCTATAGTGGCTCATTGAATCTATTTCTGTCTATTGGCCATAATAAAGTTGACATGAACTTTGTTGACCTCTGACCACCAGTTGCTAGGTGAGCGATCTCTCAGGGTGGACATCGCTGAAGGACGAAGACAGGAGCGGGGAGCTGGAGGCTTTGGATTCCGCAAAGATGACAACACGGGTAATATATGAACTCTTAACTTACACTCACTATTACAACAGCTATGGTTTTACACACCTAAATAATTTACTATTAAAATACCTATGTTTTACTAACGATATTAAGTTTGTAATTTAATTGGAAATTCAGTAACAAATTGAAATGCCCTAGATATTTTTCTTTGACCTTTTAACTCCCAGGTAAATCAAGCTTGATTTGTGTGCCAGCTATATTCATTATTTTAATTTATCATTTTAATCCCAAAAGAAAAAAAAGTCAGGTTTAGACAACATATTCGTTTTTGAAGCCTCAATTGGCTATTATTAGAGATGTAGTTCTGATGGTGACTCCACCAACTTCTGGAATTCAGCTCAGAAGAAGAAGGCCGGACGTCACTTCCGCTCCCACGAATGTTTACCTCTGAAAATACTTTGCTGTGTGATCCAGAGTGATGGGTCACCGATGCGATGCGAACATTAATCAAGGTCCAATCAGGCGCTGAATATCGCATTTTGATCAGCTATGGACATAAAGACCGCACGCGAGCACACCCCCGGATTTTGGTCGTTTTTAGGTGGAACGATGTCCAAAAAATGGATTTCTTTTTTCTTTTTAAAATAATTGTTTGAATTGAAATGGAATTAATGTACTTTTTCTTTTCTTTTATTTACTTTGAACAATGATGGAGCTAGGCTGTGGCATAGCCTGTTCCGGTCTAGCCTGGCATGAATCTGTGTGAAACCTGCATTTCCACAGTCGGGCAAAATAAAAGCCTCTGGTGATAAACCCACCACATATTTGTATACTTTACTGGCTGGGCAGTGGGCACTAATTGGTGCCGGGAAATCCAATCACACGCGTCCAGTCCATCTGCCCAGGGCTATCTTTCTTTTTGCATTGGCAGATTTGTCTGGTTTCCATACCAGTTCAGTTTCCCACAAGTTCGCTTGATTGGCTCGGCAGAACGTTAGAACTGGAAAAGCATTAGCGCGTGTTTTCCAATAAAATAATGCTATGGGGAAACTGAAGTGGAACAGGAAACGTGTGTGCCACTTCCTGGAAACCTGGGACTTTGGGCATGCTCAGAGCTTACTCCTGGTTCTCAGTAGCATGCCAAACAAAAACAGCAATTTATAAACTTCTAAATGACTGTGTTCAGTCTAATGTAATGTTACTGTGTTCATTGCAATATAACTTCTAATATGTGTTCAGTCTAATATAAATTAACTGTGTTACGCTAATATAACGCCACTGTGTTCAGTTTAATAAAACATTCAGTGTTCAGGCTAATATAACATTAACTCAGTCTAGGGCTGGGACTGCATTTGTTCTCACTGTGGTGAACAAGCAATGTGTCCAGACGGTCAGTGATGATAAACAAACTATGATTATTGTGTTTATGGTGAGCTCCCATTTCATACGGCCCACTATGTGCACTCCTGAAACTTAAAACAGCAAAGACACCCCCACACCACCACCACCTAAACAAAAAAAAACACATTGTCTTTCTCGGGGAAAACAAACAAACCCAGCCCTAGTTAAATCCAAGTCTATACTCTCTCTCCTCCGAGTCA
Source organism: Benthosema glaciale (assembly GCA_900323375.1). NCBI lineage: Eukaryota > Metazoa > Chordata > Actinopteri > Myctophiformes > Myctophidae > Benthosema > Benthosema glaciale. The sequence goes on from OOFJ01074542.1 coordinate 2,127, forward strand.
CTTTATGATAATGTCACCGTGGTGTCTAAAAAAAGCAGAACAACATCTGATTTGCTTAAGAGCAACACAAAGTACATTCCCATCAGGATCGGTTGCTACTCACAGATATGGGGTCTTGTGAAGCCCTTTTATTCATGTTTTGTCATCCTAACCTGCATACATTTCTCCCCGTCTCTGCACTGCAGTGGTTCTCAAAGTGGGGCGCACTTTTAGACTTGTATATCTGCAATTTTCAAACAAAAAAAGAAAATGTGAATATATTTGAAACATTTTAACAACATAGATCTTCTATGGGGTGGTCCCTGGCACAACATCTCTTCAGATGGGGGTCCCCGGCCAAATACAAACGCATAATTTGGAGCTCCTTGATGTGAAACAGTTTGAGAACCATTGCTGTAGTGAGAGCAATATTATTACTAATTCTGACCCCTCTCTACAGCCTGTCTGCTTGGCATCGGATGATCGGACACTAACCGCTTTGCTTCCTATTTGTCATTAATTTCTGTTCAGGTTCTGTCCCTTCCTCCTCCTCCTAATTCTCTCCTCTATTGGTTGATATTACCGTAGTCTTAGCTGTACTAGGATTGGAACATTATTTTACTGTTTCACTAAATCTGGGTAATGTAGCTTTAACCTCCTTAATGACAATACAACGCCATGTTTTCAATGTTTGCTTGCTGGAATTAGTCGCTAAAAGTCTAATCTTAATCACGCAATTTTTGTACTGCGTGATTACATGATATTTTAAGGTTAGGGTTAGGCATAGTGTTTGTGAGGTTAGAGGTTATGGTTAGGTTTAGGCATAGTTTTGTGAGGTTGTGGAGTGGTTAGGTTTAGGTATATGACCGCGCCAATCGGGTAGAAAGGTCCGGGAAAGAGATAGTCCTGTAATTACATAAGCAAGCCCTTATGAATAATTATTATGAATCATGATTTCATTCATAATTTCACGTTCCTCCACTTGCACCTGATTTTCATTTAGAGGCACTTTTGGACTGCTACGTTCTTTATCCAACTCAAAACATTTGAGGTGAGAAATGGGCAATGCAGCAACATAAAGTCTCTTACTGCTGCTCTCTCTCTGCACAACAACAAAGACACAAACAGCTGCGTCTGTAGTTCCCATCGATGCCAAAGCCAAGGGTGCGGGATGGTCGGCTGAGACTGATTGAGTGAGGCACAACGCCTCCGTTCCAAAGGAAATCTACTTAAGACACAGACAAAATACATAATATCTATTATTTTTATGCTCAACAGAGTTGGTAATAAAAGCTTCTCAATTTGACCGTGTTATAAGAGTACACAAGTCCTGACGTCGGTCATTCATCCCCTGGCTCATTTGTTTATTTTTGTTCTTATGACAAAATATTAAATGTCTATTGGAAATCAAAATTTGGGGGGAGGGGGTGACCCAGGTAATAATATAATGATGATGATAATAAACATTTTTACATGGCACCTTTTAACACTTGTATGACGAATTAATTCAGTCCACTTAATGTGCCGAGGTTATTAGAGCCTTTTTCAAAAGAAACAAAATACCCCACGACTGTGGCTCAAAAGGTAGAGCAGGTCGTCCAATGATCCGTGGGTCGGTGGTTCGAATCCAGGCTCCTCCTGTCTACATGTTGAAGTGTCCTTGGGCAAGACACTGAACCCCAAATTGCTCCCGATGTGCTGGTTCATTCCTCGTATGGTTTCTTCCGCCATATGTGTATGAATGGTGAATGTAAAGCATGTACAGCGCCTTGGATAGAAGTGCTATATAAATGCACCATTTACCATTTTTACCCCATGGCTTAACCAGATTTTGGCTCTTGGATAAGCAATCTTATCGCGGGAGGGTCGTGGACCACGCGATGCATGAATGTTTTACCGCGACTAGCGACGCGACCGGCCGCCTATAAAGCTTGTTTTGATTAGAATCAGACTCTGGAATTAGATTCTGTGATAAAAGGGTGGGAAGATTTTGGCTAACATTGCTTAACAATTTAAACTCAAACAATCGTAATCACCAAGAACAATTACAGCAATGTAAATTACTTCAGACTTCGATGCTCTATTGTCTTTAGAAGACTAGTTAATGCTGTTTGTCTCGGTAGGACAGGCAGAGTACTCAGAGCTTTACTCCTCTGTGCCAGTAGCACTACTTTTCTACAGGATGTCCCTCTTCCTCTTCTTCCTCTCCTGTGCACCTCTGGTGTTAACCTGACATTGTTACCTGCAGGTAGAGGTTCACGTGGAACGGGTGGCCGCGGAGGTCGAGAATCCCGAGATGACGTCTACGACCACTCAGGAGGTGTGATCATGATGATGCTGATAGTATAACAGCCAATCACATGCGCTCTCAATCGGTTATTGTCTGTCTTTTTTTAGGCAATGCAGGGCGCTCCCCGGAGGTGTGCATGTTGCTAGCTATCGGCCAGATAGTACTGGATGGTGGGGGTGATTCAATCAGTACAATGTAGAGGTGTGCAGAGTCTAATCAATCAGGGCTTCAATCAATACATTTTACAACCCACAATACACAATTACACATTTAGCAGACACTCCCCAGAGTGACTTAACAGTGTTAAATAACTTAAGTGTGCAAAGAAAACAATTTAGTGCTTCAAGTAAAGTAGCATGCAAGACAAACGTCAAACCGAGCACAAGCCTGTTGTAGGCTAGTCTGGTGCATCTCAGGAGCCGGGCTGGTCAAACGGCATCAGTCTAAACAACATGCTAATTAACTTTCTTAACACTAAGGGCTCCATTTTCGTCACTCACTAAATCCCTTATCCCTAAACTTCTAAAGTATTGTGGTCAAAATAAAACATTGTATATAGTATCTATCAAAGTAGGTTTGCAGAGTTGAGTCAGTAATATGTACAATGTACTTTACTTACTTATGCTCTTCGCCCCCGGTGGGGCATAAGGCATTGATAATGTTCCTCCACCTATCACGGTCTTTGGCAGCCAGTTGTGCCGTGCCCCACGAGAGACCCATCTCCAGCAGCTCGGCCTCTACCGTCCTGCGCCATGTGATCTTAGGTCGGCCTTGTTTCCTTCACCCTGGGGGTGTCCATCTGAGGGGCACTTTAAGGATGCGTTCTGGGGGCATTCATATGTACAATGTAGAGGTGTGCAAACTTGCTTACAGTCTCATTACAATAGCCTCACAATCACTTTTAGTAGAAAACAAAAAAAAGCACTCAGTTTTCCAGGTGCTGTAATAGAAGTCCTTCTGGCACTTTTATTTCATACATACACGCAGAAAAGAAGAGGAAAGTCTGCACACCGTTTTAAAAGCTCCCATCAACTTTATTTACCAGAGCGGACAAAAATATATACAACGTTTCGGCCTCTGTGGCCTTCGTCAGGTATACATACACGCATTCATGATGCACACTGATGAAGGCTTACCACCAAAACACATCAGTTTATGCTATAACTGTCTGTGCGTGTATGAATTAATTAAAGGTACCAGAAGGACATTGGTGTGCTGGCTAATACTTTCTTACTCAGTCACTTCTTGCCTCAACTACTAGATTGAGGCAATAACAGCTTAAAGACACATTAGGTGAATTCTCCCTCCTGCCGGCTCACAAGCTGTAGCATATACTCGCCCATACTTTACAGAAACCAGCTAAACCAGCTCCACCCCCTCCGGTGGAGTTAGTTGGTTTGGCAGTTATCGTTTTTTTTTTTCTTTTTTTTCAGAAGTGCTTTTTAATACTTTTCATTGGTTAAATAATAAATATTGTAACCCAGAGGTTGATATTGTTTTATGAAAAAAGAAGGAATTATACACCTGAAAATGTTCTGTCGGACAGCGACAATGTAATTATATTGTAAGGGAAGCTTTGAAACCACCTCAACTTTATGACTCTGTCGTTTATGATATTGAGTTTCATTTGATAACTTAATCGGTGCTTGGAGCCAGTAAAAAAAGAAAATCTTAGCCTTTGGAGAAATTAGTACTTTCACCGTCAGTACTCCAATAGTGAAGCACTAAATTGTTCTTTGCACTCTACTTACCCTGTCGTTTCTTGACTAGGGGATCATCATGACCTGTGCTTGCTAAATCCCTGTAATTTCAAATTGTCCAAGATTTGAGTTAATATTGATAATTGCATGTTTCATATTAGTCGGATGTGTTGTCCACTATGTCAAGCACTAGGATATCCCTGTCCGTTAATTAAGAGACACAGCAATGCCTCTAGGGGGCGCCTTGCTACCTGGTTTTATTTAACCAGGTTGTGCCAACTGTGATTGTTTTTTAAAATACAATTGAACACAACGGAGTTAAATATACAATTGAACACAACAGAGTTAAAAGACAACCGAACACAACATAACGAACACAACAGTGTTAAATGACAACTGAACACAACAGTGTTAAATGACAACTGAAAACTGAACACAACAGTGTTAAATGACAACTGAACACAACAGTGTTAAATGACAACTGAAAACTGAACACAACAGTGTTAAATGACAACCGAACACAACAGTGTTAAATGACAACTGAACACAACAGTGTTAAATGACAACTGAAAACTGAACACAACAGTGTTAAATGACAACTGAACACAACAGTGTTAAATGACAACTGAAAACTGAACACAACAGTGTTAAATGACAACTGAACACAACAGTGTTAAATGACAACTGAACACAACGGTGTTAAATGACAATTGAACAGTGTTAAAACAAGGCAACTGAACACAGTGTTAAAACAAGACAACTGAACAGTGTTAAAACAAGGCAACTGAACAGTGTTAAAACAAGACAACTGAACACAGTGTTAAAACAAGACAACTGAACATAGTGTTAAAACAAGACAACTGAACACAGTGTTAAAACAAGACAACTGAACACAGTGTTAAAACAAGACAACTGAACACAACAGTGTTAAAACATCTGTAATTACCTGACCTGTGAGTCTCTGTTAAAATGCGGTTGATGTTGGTTATTATGTACTAAAGTCCATTTCTGCTTTGAACGACAAGTGTCTCAGTCACAACATGTCACCTCCTTATGGGCTTTGAGCGAGTGACTGTCGCCACTACAAAATGTAAACAAGGAAGTCACTGTAATCTCGTGCATCTTTTGTTTTTTCAGGGGTAGTGCAAACTAGGTCGTCCACGAAAAAAAAAAGATCTGACACTTTTCGTCGTTCTACACTTGTGGTGCAAAGTATAAATTGACCTCACCCGTAGCGTTGTTACCATAGCAGCATAATGACTACAGAAACTCCAATGACGCCAGTGACTGTGGGTCTCCCATCATGCATTGCTCCATTTCGTCTTTCCTTAACGGCCCAGTTCCAGGTGGATCATCTCTTAAGCTCCCAGTTCTCACTCTGTGTTCTCTTGACCCCTGACCTCAACTTGTCATTAACCACTGCTGTCTCTGTCTTCATGTCCGTCTGTCAGGGGGGTCAGGAGGGGGCTTTAGAGGAGGTGATGACTACGGGCGAGGTCGAGGCGGCGGCGGCGGCGGCATGCGCGGAGATGACAGGAGGGGAGGAGGAGGCCGTCCAATGGGGGGTGGCTATAGAGACGCTCCTCGCGGAGGAGGAGAGACGGACTTCCGAGAACCTTCTGCTGGTGACAACTTCTTACAAATAACAATACATCTGTATCGGTGATCCTTCATGCCAAGGAACACCAACTTGTGTGTATTTGGCTGCGGACCATATTGGTTATGGCAAACCAATACATTACAAAACACATTACAATACAAAACGTGTGATGGTAACATTATACAGTACAATACATACATAAAACAAGATTTCCCTTATTTATCCTAGACTAATACCCTCTATAGAGCATCGTGGTCCCGCCCCCTTTCATGACGACGCCTGTTCCAGAAGTGAATTCCCCATTCATTTTCCTCATAGGCTTTTCAAAAAGTATTTATTTATTAAAAGACGATTTGCGTCGTGACAACACAATGTTTTGGTCCAATCAAATAATTTTAAGAAGAAAAACGAAACAAAGTGTTGTATCCTGACGTTTTTTTCTTCTTTTCTTCTTACTAATGATTTGATCGGCCCAAAATATTGTGTTTGTTGTCATGATTTGTCACAACGCGATTTGGCTTTGTCCGCGGAGTAATCATGTTTATATAAATAATTTTAGAAATGTCTATGAGAAAAATGAACGGGGAATTTACTTCTGGAACAGGCGTAGGGGGCGCGACTGTATACGGGGGCGTAGGGGGCGCGACTGTATAAGGTTCCCCTCTATAGGGGAACCTTTTCTAATAGACATACTTATGTCTGTTAGAAACCTCAGATTGGTTGTCAGTTTGACACTGGTTTCGAGGTCATTCCACTGTGTGGCTCCTATGTATGTAAAATATTGAATCTTAACGCATTTATACCTGGATAGCCTATACCATGTTATACCTTTCAATCCAGGAAAGCATATATCCATTATATTGTCACTGTCGGGCAGTAAATTAAAGCCCTACTTTATCATACAAGTATGAGAAATAATTTTGTTGCACAAAACTGAAAATAGCTGATTATTATTATTTTTATCTGTCTCTGATCTAAATGGTTAACATATGAATGTAATGTTCTGTCCTTTTGTTGTTGTTTTTTTGCAGAGGAACGAGCTCAGAGGCCGCGGCTGCAGCTCAAACCCCGCACGGTAGGGGCTCCGCTCAACCAGGTGGCCAATCCCAACTCCGCCATATTCGGAGGCGCCAAGCCCCGGGAGGAGAAGGAGAAGGAGGGGAAGGCAGGAGAATAGAGACTTGCTTGACCCTCCCTGCTGGGGTGGCAGGGGTAGTGGGGGGAGGAGGAGTCGGCGGTGGTGATGATGATGAGGAGGAGGGGGGACTGGTTCATGTGTGTTGGATTATAGATAGAGGACTTAAAAAAGAAGAGAAAAATACAAACACAAAACAGTTAAAAAGAAAATGATGCCAACGGGAAGGAAGGCAGTGGCTCCGCCTCCTTCTAAACAGCTGATTAGATGACACAACAACTCTCCTTGTTCTTCTACTAATACAAATACCACTTCCTGTTTTTTTTGTTTTTCTTTTCAGTTTGAGCAAAAATATTTATTCTTAAGAAGGAATAAAAACACAATCACACATACAAACAAACACGTACATAATACAGTACACACATACAGTTACATACAAACGTAACACATATATATATAAATATATATAGATTACACACAAACACACATGCATGTCCAAACTGTACCTGGGTTATTTGTGTGTTTGTGTGTGCGTGTGTGTGTGCGTGCGTGCGTGATGCCTCTAGTTTGTGCCAGACTAGACCTAATATCTCCATCTGTTGAGGTTTGTTCGGTCCGGTGTGGTTGTTCTGGTTGATGTGGTGAGGCACGGTACACAGATGAACGGGCATTCTGGTCAACCTCCACCAGGCGGCGCTCTGTTTTTTTTGGTTGGTAAACTGGTAGAAGCGTTGGCTGCTAGTTCCGTTTCAGTGTGGCTGAATAGTTTGTGTATAGAGACATTCACAACACCACCTCTTATCTCTTAACCAATCCTTGCGTCCCTATTCTTGGGATTCGTAAAAAAATAAAATAAAAAGGCAGATCTACAGTACAAGCTCATCTTCTATTTTGGGCTGAGATCATTTAGCGTAGAACAAAAACAGGAGGGGGACCTAGTTTAGAGCCCTGGGGGACTCTGGTCAACTAAGTATTGGGGTTAAGTTTATAGAGAAAGGATTGTCTTTAAATGTCACTGCATGTCACATTGTTTTCTTTTTCATAATTTAATATATATATATCTACCTGAATCACCACAAGGGTGGGGCTGATCCATTCAGGTCCACTGAGATTGTGGCAGACCGTTATTAACTAGGGATGACCCGATATAGAGGCTGTATATCTGTACCGGATGATATTTGCCTCATTGACTCGACTGTCAATATTCGGAAGATCGGCACAACCAGTCGGCTATCATGGTACCGATGGCTGTTGCGGATGTTTAATAATAATGAGATTCAACACTTTTATAATGAAGATGTATTTGATTCCCTGGCACAAATGGGGAATAAATGACAAAATTAACATCGGTATCAGCTATTGGCCACATTATTTTTGAAACATCGATATGGGTATTGGCCCGGGATTTCCATATCTGTGCATCCCTGTTATTAACCACTTGAACCCTAGCATCCCTATGCAAACATTAGGCAAAAATGGATGGCACAAAATTGTTTGATGGGGCCAAACCTTAGTGGGCCAAAAGTGGGTGGACATTTGGCAAACATGCATTGACAACAAATCTACAAGCTCACAGCATGCCACAAGCTTGTAGATGAGCCATTTTCATCATTTGTTATAATACAACAAGGTATGTACGGTTCAAGTAGTAAAGTATAGAACGGTATATTAAAATAAGTTTAGATTGCTCAACGGTCATGGTTTGTCTGTCACATCCTGGCCTGTGTGGTGAGTCCCTCCCACCTCAGAACAATCCATCACAAAAAGGATAATAAGTAGGGCTGGGCGGTAGGACCTCAAAACAGTATCACCATTATTTCCAGCTACTGCCGTTGGTTAATGATTATTTTTTAAGCGTGAAAATAGCAGATCTTCAAGCTCACTTTCAGATAGGCTATTTCCACTATTTTTTTGCACGTCACCATTGCACAACGAAGTATGATTCAGGTTGAAGTGGTTAAATTAGAATAATCGATTTAGTCAATCATTTAAATAAATCTAGTCTGTTCTTTGGTGTAGGCTTAGGGTATAAGACTTGACTCTGAATTAGAGTTGACTCTGAATTATTTGATTAAAGGGCTAGTTCACCCAAAAATATTCATTACGCACCACATGGAGACTTGAATTCAAGGATATGTTTTGGTTTTAGTCGCTTTCCTAAGATAATTTGATGACCAGCAGTGGTTTCCGATGGAGACACTAATCAAATTATTGGCTTAGGAATGCAACAAAAACAATCTCCATACGGAGATGACATTTTGGGGGTCAACTATCTCTTTAACCTTCTCAAGTAAGATTGTCAGTTGATTCTACATATCGGTTTCAATATCTCTATTAATTGCCCAGCCCTATTTGAAGGTTTGATCCGGTCTATATGTTGGCCTGTATGGTGTAAGAGTCCACTTCATGATTTTGTTTATCTTGAATATTCTGACCAAGACTTTGGTCTTTGATCATTTACTTTGACCAGAGCTGTGGAGGAGGGACTTATGCAAATGTGTCACATTTGCTCCTCCCCTCAGATGCATTCACTTTGAGCAAGCATGCCAGCTGTGTTGGCTACATGCTAGTTGTGATGGCTGCATCGTGCTAGCCGTGTTCGCTACATGCTAGCAATGTTAGCCACATGCTAGCTTGTGTTGGTGTCTTCAAAATTGCCGCTCTTGATTTATCTGTGAAACACTGATAATGTCCACTGTTTTCTGATTCTGGAACCCAGTTTATTTGATTTTTATATGTTTTTATTTGAAAGAATTTGATCTATCTGTAATACGAATGAAAAGGTAAAGAATGAAAAATAAACACAAGGCTCTGTTGTACTACACTCCTGTGACATCCTGTCTCCTAGCTAGCCCACACATGAATCCCCATTATGCTTAACTCACGACGGCGTCACACCAAATATTGCGTATCTATAAGCCCACAATGCGTCATGGATGAGACGTTGCAGGCTTGTAGATCTGTTGTCGATGCATGACATTGTGCGATGAGCATAATATTAACCATGAGTCTAATAGTCTACACACCACACAACTGAACCATGTGTCCCTGTTGTTGGCTTCAAGGCTCATTCATGCTTCATCTTATGACATTTTTCAGTTGAAAATACATAGTTCTTTTTTTGAGCTAAGGGTCATAGGATGAAGTATAAAATTAAGCCTTATTCCTCTCTGCAGCCAGTCTCTCCAGAGAGCATTTTTTGTTTTTGTTTTGTTTTAGTTTTTTTTCTGCAGCAAAACCATTTTTTATCTGGCTTTTCACTGGATATGAAATTGAGAATGTGGAAAGAAAAAACAGAAAAAAAAAAAAAAGAAAAAAAAAAACTTGACTGTACGATTGAAAGACCACCTGTTTTTACTCTCTTTTTTTTTTTTTTCATAAGTTTCCTACACTGTTTATGGCAATAATAAAAAATGTTATCATCTTACATGATAAAATATTGTGTTTAAATGGTGGGAGGGAGGGGATGGGCTGAGTTGAGTTGTTTTTTATTTTCTTTCAGTTGAAACAGAAGAATTAAAGAATAAAGTTTGCTCTGTACATCGGCCACATGTACTGTAACAGTGAGTCTGTTAAAATAGATTTGACTTATTGTTTATTGTAACTTTATTGCACAACCGCACTTGACCCCCACCTTTAATACCAAGCGATATTTTTTATAATGTTTTATACTTATTTTAATAGCATTATATTCATTCTCAACTGAAATGCATACACATTCTGGCATCTGATCCCTCTCTTCCCTCGCTTTTTAAAGAATACTATACTTGAAGCATAGTCGGGCAGCTGACAGGCGTGGGAAATTTGGTATATAGTCTTCTTTTTTATTGGCCTAAAATATTGTCTATATACATACCGTCGCCCGCTGGCCAAGTGGTCCAGGCCATGCCACATAATAGGCTTTGGCCTGACAGCGTGTCGCGTGTTCGAGTCCCGTTCATGATGACCTTTGCTGCATGTCTCTCCCCTTCTCTCCTTCTGACTTTCCTCAGTCTCTATCTTCACTAATTACTATCAATGAAGGCAAAAAGACAAAAACAAAAAATAATCCACTTTCGTCTGTGGGTATTGAGCAAATTGTCAAAAATGTCAAACTTTCCTTTTGCTTTAAGTACCATGTGACATGTCAAACTAGGGTGTTTTCATGATTTGAATCCATTCCAAGCATTAGTTTTGCACAACAAACACTCCTTGGGCTAAAAACAGCCATAGAATGCGTGACAAATGTGATGTCATGACAAATGTGATGTCATCACAAATGTGATGAGGTCAGCACATTTTGGACAAGTGGCTTTGGTTGTTTTTAGCCCAAGGAGTGTTTTTTTGTGGAAAGCTATTGCTTGGATTGGATTGTGACACTTGCTTTGGCAATGTAAACGTTTGTTTTGTCATGCCAATGAAGCTCCTTTGAATTGAATTGGATTCAGAATCATGAATCCATTCGCTACACCACCTGCATGTACCCGTCTAAATACTTCTTCTATGCCCCTTGTGTGAATCCCTTGACTCATTCAAAACTATAAGGACGGCTGCAATTCTAAAGTGGCCCCTGTAATAATAATCAGCTTTTCCCCCCCATGCTGTACATGTTTTTCACCTTTTCTTTTGTTTTAACTTACCC
>OOFJ01074552.1:0-12385 GCA_900323375.1 Benthosema glaciale
CGTCCCACTGTGGGACCCACGGGCCCGTGGCCGCCACAGTGGGCCGCCTATGGGAGGCCGATATCACCGGAACGGGACGGGTTTCTCGTGATCTCGGCCTCCCATCGTGTGTGAGAGAAGGGAAAACCCTTCGGAGAAGAAGGATGTCTGTGTAACAACTCTCCGTGTGAAGTTGTAAAGGAAGCTGTGTATAAGACCGTAATGGCTGTGATCACGCTGTTTGATCAACGTGACAACGGCATGAAACAGCTCATAAACAAGCTCATGTGCAAACACACGGAGAAAAAACGGAGGGAATTTTACACTATGATTGTGATGTTTTTAGCACTAAAACTCTGGTAAAGCGCAGAGGTTCTTTGTGGTCTATTGCGCTGTTCATTCGTAGTATGCCTTGTCTTTATTATGTACATGTTGCTTGTTATGCATTCTGTGTTGTAACCCGTACAAAGTATAATAAACACATACAAGAATAAAACCTTATTCAGAGATTTTTTATTTTATTTGAGCACAATAATTGAGTATCATAATGATTACATGTCAAAAATGTATTGTATGTAACAAACTGTTGGGTCAACATTTGAGTAAAGACAACATTTGGCTTGTCTTTATTTCACAAATCATACCAAATCTACATTGTACATAAAACTCTTGTCAGGTTGAACGCAAACAAAGAGAGTCTCTGTTTTGAGTCGAAGCGCAGCTGAAGTCTTCATCCGTGCCAAAAGCCTTTGCTAGTGTTGAGCTGACGAAAGCTCTCTACATGGTGCATGGTACATGGTGCATTCTGTGTTGTAACCCGTACAAAGTATAATAAACACATACAAGAATAAAACCTTATTCAGATATTTTTTTATTGTATTTTATTTGAGCACAATAATTGAGTATCATAATGGATCTGCATTTGCATCTTCTGTATCTGCTGCTTCTGCAAAATCTTCTTCTGCTTCTTCATCTATAGTAAGTAAGTACTGGTTGAAACATCAACAGTGGTTCCCAACTTCCCGCCCAGAATGGATTAAGTTTACGTCTGATGGCCTCCGGAAGAGAACTCTGGTCGCCTAAAAGGTCTTCTTCATTTTCCTCGTCATCGATGGTGTCCTCATGATTATAATGCTTGTACATGCATTCTGAGCCAAGTTCACAAAAGCCTTTGGCTCGCTCATGCACACAGGGTTTTGTGCGTGTGTACGCTTTGTACGCATTTAGTCGTGCAAGTTTTTGAGGCCCTTCAGGTAGCCAGTTCTTACTGACCGTATAGTACGGAGACTCGGTCTTGCATACTGGGCATGTTTTGTCGACACCAAACCTAGAAGGTCTTCTGTGCGACTTCACGCATTCAATGCAAAGTACACAGGGGCAGTTGGCCAGCAGAGCAAATCTGCGATGTTGTTTAATTTTGTTAGTCACGTTTATGTCACAAATCTGGCAGTGCAAATGTCTGAATGCTCGTGACTCACAATACTCAGTGTCTCGTAGGCTTGATGTGCCGTGGTCAGAGTGAGTATACTTCTTGAAGTATCTGTGGTGGTGGTGGTGTTTCTGCGAAGATTGGGACAAAGACATGGTAAGGTCTTTGGTGATTTCGGGTCCAAATTGTCACGGCAGCAGCTTTGCTTTAGACGAGACCGAAGTCGATCCGATCACCCCTTTGGCCCTGCGCTGGAAACACTGAAGCGGAGCTCGATCTGTGATTGTCAAAACCCCTCTCAAGGTTTTATTTAAAAAAAACGCTCATGGTTTTTTTTCTTTTTTTAACTGAAGGAAAAACTGTGCAATCTGGACAGACTTTTTTTTTTTTTTTTTTAATAGAAAGAAAACTGTGTAATTTGGACGTACTTTCTTTAACAGAGAAGTGAGAGGGAGAAACTGTTCGATTTAGACATAATTTTTCTACTCTGCACACAAAAACGCATAGTCGTCGTCCAGAAAAACATCAGGCGGCTGCAAGCCTGTTGCTCCTTGCTGGGGAGGGCTGGTGTTTGGGCAAACGTCGGCTAGTTGACTTTGTGAGCCTTGTTGGTCTTCATTCTCCGAAAATACTACAGGCAATCGCAACCTCAGTTGCTGAGGTCGAGCTGGTAGCAGAAGGTGTTTTTCTTCAGCTTGACGCTTCAGTGTCGATCCAATGTTTGGCTCAATGGCATTTGCAAGGTCTATACCCTTGATCAGTTTCAACGGCAACACTGGCATAGGCCGCTTACCGTGTACATCTACATCTACGTCTGCATCAGTGTACACATAATCCACACTTTGCTCCACGTCATAGTATTTCTCGCCATCCTTTTTCTTGACAAGCATCTTAGTAGGCATGTGTGTTTGATCTAGGTGAGACAGCACATCCACCGCCCAATGATCGTTGTACACACACACATTGTGCATTCTATGAGCGAGGATGACAGGCATGTCAGGCACTGCATTGCACATAAAGACCAAGGCCCTAGATATAGTTGTACCTCTTGAGCCACCTTTCACGGTGTAAACCACAACTGCGTGTTTCCCCGATGTGTAACATTTCACTGGTACTCCAAGTATGCCAAGCAAAACAAGTTTGGCCATAGCGACGTCTAATTTGCGAAGTGTCCAAACCAGAGCATTTGGCTTTGCGCAGTCGCAACGGCCAATGGGGTGCGTGCCCATCTTCCCATTTGGTGTAAGTTGTTGAGCATAAGCTGCTATGATTCTATCATCGTGTTTTACCAGCAGACTTTCCACACCATCACACAAACCCAGTTCGTAAGTTTGAGAATCCATGGGTTTTTTTTTCGGTCGTCTAAAGTTCTTCAACAGTAGTAAACAAGTCAACGTTAATGCTTTATAAATGTTGTCTATGAGAAAATAAGGAGAGTTAGACGAATGAGCAGTCTTGTAAACCAGTCTTGCTGTATTTTCAAGCCTAATTGTATCTCATCACAGTCGGTTTGCATCAAAGATTGAGCCTCCAATTCTTCCACTCTACGATTCAGATCTGTGAATCTTCTAGGGTTGGCTAGAAAAGCGAAATATGTAGAGTACAAAGGTGCCAGTTCTCGAATAAGATCTATTCCAGTTGTCAATTTCTTCCATTGATTACAGTTAATCAGGCCAGGTGTGAGTTGAATTTGTGGTACTGAGGGTTTACTGCCGCTGGTGTCGTTCTGCAGCAGTGTAAAGTCAACTTTGCTACGCACGGGGTCGCGAGGATACATGTGAAAGAACCGTCCTCGGGAACCCACTTGTGCTTCATTGCAAATTCCGATCAGATTCTTATGCGCAGCAGCCGAGGTTGTTAAAACGGCTTTGCTGTGATCATCATCACCCTCAGAGCTTTCGATCAGCGCCGCGTTTTTTAGCCATACATTTACAAGTTTACAATGTTCAGTGTAGGATTCCGTGCACATCAAATGACCTTCGGCAGTCAACCAGAATGACTTTTTTGATAGGAAGGCTTGACTCCCATCCACGTTGCTGAAGTGAGAGTGGTATACGTTGGACCTGTCCATGTGTGGCATCCATGAAAACAGCCAGCAGTATCGAAAGTGAATTTGCAGCGGCAACACGTAATCTACTAAGGTATCACGAGATATCTCACTGCTCTTCTGCCATGTACACAAATAAGCTTGCCGAGGTGAACAATTCATGGTCGGTTATGGCCGCGAATAACAGTCCTCTCTTGAGTTCCTCGGTCTCGCAAGGCGCCCTTTCGACCAATGCAGAAACAAACCGTTGGCTCTTGGAAAGTTTACTGGAGGATCCGAGTGACCTGACAAAGACAGTGCCAATGGCGATGGCTGTCGATTGTATGAGGCTAAGTCTGTCCAAACGATTCACTGACAGCGAAAGGATACGTAAAGATCGAGAGAAACGATCTCAGTATAATCATTTGCTAGAAGACAGATGGGCACGAGCTGACTTGATTAGAACTCTTGGTCTTGAACAAGCCAATATTAGAATGCGAGACCTTCAAAATCTTAGCTGTTCTGGGGAAGATAAATCGAGATCTGTGATGCGCAGGTTTGAGCTAATGATAAGTAGGGTCTTTGAGTATTTTCAAATGAAAGGCATGAGACTAGAACCTTTTCAGCTTGAGCTCCTACGAGGCGTTGTTCTTGGTGTCACACACAAACAGTTTGGAGATTCTTTGTACAAATACAAACACGTGCTCCTTGAAAAGCTCGGGTTGTCTCCTCTCGGATCTGAAAATTACAACTATGTGAAACCCTGCCTGAGCCACTTGTACATCGTGGATCGTAATTTTTCAAAGTACTCCAATTCCTACACGTTGTGTCTTGCTCCAAGGCAATGTGGCAAAAGTCTTATGATGGGAGTGTTGCTCGCAGCTGTGCTGTTACATCTAGACATCAATGTTATGGTGCAGGCCCAGAATAAAAACATGTGCACCACACTGCGCATTGATGTGGAAAGAGCCATTGAAGAGCTGCAAAGGTTACCTTCGTATCTGCATTCAGAAAAAACAGTTTGTGTGTCTGGAAATCCTGAAAACAGATTGTACAAGTTCAATCCTGGCTACAAGGGATCGTCCTATGTTCATTTTCTTTCATCTGGTAATGATGTAAGTATTACACGACAATCAATTTCCTTCTCAGTTTTCTGTTTCTGTTGCGTGTTATGTGTGTGTCTATCCGTGTTCTGTGTACCGTTGTCTATGTTTAAAGAAGTAGAGCTTAATTCCACCAAGGACCTCGACTTTGACAACTGCAAGCCCTGTATCCCCTCTGCGCTACCTAAGATCCGCATCATACAGGGAAACTCGAGCTAAAGCTGGAAGAACTCAAGGCGAGAGAGGTGAAAGGGGCTAAGATTGGCAAGATGTCACCCGAGTCTTCGAACCCCCTCTTCCCTGATTTGTTAGAGCTTAATGCCATGGAGTACAAGACCTTCAGGTGCACATTAAGTAGCTTCATCCGCAAGAGATGTAGCCTTCAGGTTACATGCAGTTCTTGTGTATATAAAAAAATAAAATACTCTCACAAAAGTTGGTCATTTTTATTTTCATCAAGAATTAACAAACCTGAGCATATTTAGATACAAGAGTTCCACTATACCAATGTAACGTTTTTGTGAAGTCTCAGATCAAGTAAGCAACCTCTGGACGGCCGAGCTGCTTTGTGTACAGACCGAACATGAGATTTGAGATTTTGCCACAAGGCTGCTTCTCTGTAGCCCCATGAACTTGCATGTGGACCGTGAAACTTGAATGAACGCGAAGCTCTAGAGCTTGAACATGATAACTCGTCTCGAACAGCTTGGGTATGACATACTGTTTGACGCTTTACAAAAATGAACTGGTGAATGAATAAAATTGACAAAACTGAAAGGTTTCAGTGTAAAGATTTCTTTATTTCAAAGATAATATTTGTTGAGATTGTATGTGGAAACTTTTATTTTCATGAGAACTCTGACACACATAAAACATCACAGAAGTGAACAATTTCTACAATGACAATAAACGGTTCCCTGTATGAGAAAATCAATACAAAACTTGCACACTGACTGTGTCTGACCTCCCATGTGGTCTAACGGTTAGGATTCCTGGTTTTCACCCAGGCGGCCTGGGTTCGACTCCCGGTATGGGAACTACACTTTTATTTTTCTAGTTTCTATAAAAACTCTCTCGTGTTTTTTTTTTAACTCTCAAGGTTTTAACAAAAAAAAACTCAAGTTTTTATAAAAACTATTTTGTGTTTTTTTTCTAAAAAAAAAACTCTCTCGTACACAGCGTCGATTGTGAACTCTTACGCTTCTAAAAAAAAAGTCAGGTTTTAGTAAGCGTTTTTTGGGTAATTGTGTCGCAGGTAATTCGTTCCAACACATGAAAATAAGCTCTAGTCTATTCAGTGCGAGTGACACGAGAGATGATCAGAGGAGTAGAGCTTTCATCATAATCTGGACTGAGGAATGGAAAGAGTTTCTCAGCGAAGGAGCAGCCACGGTAAGAGTAGATCTTAACTCCGGTCTCCGCATCATGAAAGGAGACCAGACCCTCCTCGTAATCCACAAACACCCCCACTTTCCGGACCTCCTTCTTCTTGACATTACAGATCATGGCTTCTTTAGGGCCAACATGAGCCCAGAACCCGAATCTCCTAAACGCTATAGTCCAGAAACCATTGTCTGGACTCAGAAAGAAGCCTCCCTTCGTGTTGATGGACTCTCTGGCCACTCCTATAACTCCCTCTAGTACACTTCCAATCAGAACCTCGAAGTAAAACCTTCCTGAGGAGAACCCTTGTTTCCCTAAGACAGCTAGACCTACAGTGAATCTGTTTTCAGGGTGATTCCTCCCTACAGAAAGAGAGTGCCATAATCCAGAGCTCACTTGTTTTCCATCGTCAGACACGATGAGGCTGAGGATGGGTGTGAGTGTGGATGAGGATAAGTGTGCTATAACAGGATCCACCAGAGTTACATCCACCTCGTAGTTCTGGATCCTCCTCAGCTCAACATCACACAGCTGCTTCTTCATCTCTTCACGGAGTGTCTTTTTCAGCTGAGACATGGCTTTCTTCAAAGTCCACACGTGCGAAGACCAAGGCAATTTGACCATTGTCCAGTCCTTGGTGGGTGGAGGTGTGTTGATGGGTGTGAGTTTCCGGCGGACTCGGAGGTGGTCTATAGAGATTCTGTTCTCCAACCGAGCGATTTCCTGTTGCAGATCTCCGATGACGCCTTCGGCCTGTTCCTCTGTTGTTTTCTGCCTCTCTTCAAACGCAGGGATGAGCTCAGCCTGACTTCTCTCGAGGCATCTGATGATCGGAACGGATGAGCAGACCTGCCTGCTGCCTGCTATCACCGCGGCTGCATCTTTCCTGCTGAGCTCCACCGAGAGTTCGACCTCCCGGATCTTCTCTCGTCTCTCCTGGATCATCCGCTGAAGCGCATCCTCCGTCTTCGCTTCGTATTCTTCTCTCATCTTGTGAGTCTTGAACCGACGAACCATCTCGGAAGCGAAAAAATTGACACGCACGTCTGGCCTCGTGTGGAAGACGCTTGCACACAGCGGACACCTGCACACGTCACAGTCAACAAGACTATTGTCCGTAGACAGCTGTCTATTGATGTCCCAGCAACGTGTGATGCAGGCCTTGCAGTAGTTGTGTCCACATGGAGTGGAGACCGGATCGGTGAACACATCCATACAGATGGCACATCGGAGGTCCTCTTCGGACAGGAGAGCGATGGCGGGCGATGCCATGTCTTCGCAACGACACTGAAAGTCTAAAGTGTGAAACGCTGTGAATGTGTTACGAAGATTTTGATCAGCGCATGCTGAATCAATTCTTCAGCTGCATCCTCAGGCTGTGCGACTTCTGTTGCGCCGACCGATTCTTGTGCCTTGTTCCGATCGACAGAGTCGGCTTGCACAGTGGCTGGTGGTGCACATGAGATCGTCAATGTGTAGAGGGACTTCAACGTCAGCCTTACTCAAGCTCTTGGATCAGGATCCCAATGCCTGTTGTTGGCTGTTTTATTCCACCCAAGTTATACAGTCTTTCTCTACAAAAAAAGTCCGCCCAAGTTACACAGGGGTTTTTCTCTGTTCAAAAAATCCGCCCAAGTTACACAGGGGGTTTTCTCTGTTCAAAAAAATCCGCCCAAGTTACACAGGGGGTTTTCTCTGTTCAAAAAAATCCGCCCAAGTTACACAGGGTTTTTCCTCTGTTCAAAAAAATCCGCCCAAGTTACACAGGGGGTTTTCTCTGTTCAAAAAAATCCGCCCAAGTTACACAGGGGTTTTTCTCTGTTCAAAAAAATCCGCCCAAGTTACACAGGGGTTTTTCTCTGTTCAAAAAAATCCGCCCAAGTTACACAGGGGTTTTTCTCTGTTCAAAAAAATCCGCCCAAGTTACACAGGGGTTTTCCTCTGTTCAAAAAAATCCGCCCAAGTTACACAGGGGTTTTCCTCTGTTGAGAAAAAGTCAGTCTAAGTTGCATAGTTCCTCCCTTCAGTTAGCCATAAAGCATTCTGGACGGACTTTCTTACAAAGGCACTGAAGCCTTTTTCTTCCCTGATGAGGACTGAAAGGAGGAGTTCAGTAGCAGGATGAGCCTTAAAAGTTCAGCCTTCACACAGCTCTGTCCCCCTTCAAGCTGTTGAGCATACAGAGATACATGCTATGGTAGGAGGTCTAATTGCATGACAATGGCTTCGTTGGACGTGGATCGCTTGATTCTAAACATCTCAAAGAAGAAGATTAATTCTCGTTCAGAAGCTTTTGAAGAGTTATTTCGACTGGGCCATGAGATCGGTGTTGATGAGACCTTTGTACGAGCAGTTACACGATGGATAAAGATTGGCTGTTACGGCAACATAAACCACTTGAGTCGTGGATATGCCAGACTTGCTGAACTTAGTTTGCTTGGGCTCCGCCGTAGCCCTAAGACGCGTAGACCTGAGAAGTGTGACGCAACGGCCCAATGGAAAAAAAACGTGTGGATCACATACACGATACTGAAAAGCAAAAGACCCTTCACTCTGGCGGCACTCTCAAGGCATACGGACGAAACCCAGAGGCATACGGATGAAACTCATAGGTCACTGTACGAGGTGACTGCACTGTTTAAAGCTCTCGGTTTTATAAGAAGAGAGTTGTTCGGTCGGAGTGCAGTGTACAAAGGCACCGATCCCAGGGCTGACTTTCAAATAGTTTGGATAAAGAAACTTGACGAAATAACAAACTCAGAGTTTCTGATACCCAACTACAATAAATCTGCATCATTGGATGTGATCGAGCGCATCATCGCAGAAAAGGTTGACCGAGAACCTTGTCGTCGTCGTCGTCGCCCTCGTCCTCGCCATTGGACTCATCCTCGTCCTCAACAAGCCGTCGGAAATCAACAGCAGGTCGTCGGTCCTCAACCACTACTTGCCGTCGAAAATCAACCGATTCCTAGACATCTTGGGACAATCATAACGCTCACTGACTATGGGTTCCAAATGGAACCTATAACGGAGCCGCTACAATTTCTGCATTCAAACCCAATACGAATAAAAGTTTACGATCCAAGGACTTTGCCTGCGGTAACTGTGTCAACAGTCGCAAGTCCAGCAATGACTGCGTTATTGGCTGTCCAAGAAGAGACTGTGTCAGTCACCGCTGCCCCAACCAATACTACACAGACACTACTTGAGCCCTTCGAGTTTCAAGTGTTAGACTCGGTTCCTGCGCAGAACGCACAACGGACATGGTCCGACATTACATGGTCCGACATTATTGAAATGCGATCGTCTGTTACAGCAGAAGCTGACAATGATACACTGTCAGAGAAAACAGTGTCTGTCACAGAATTACCTTTGCATGAGAACCTAAGTGGTGGTACAGTTCACGAGGATCCATTGTCTCTCCGTGAAACTGATGTTGACGGAAACCCAAGAAGTTATGGTACGGTTCAAAACGTAGCGGCTCAATACGGGGAAAAGTTATCCTCTGAAACCATCGACAACATGTTTGACGATGCAGAATGGGTGATCACTTTAGATGATCCAGTGACTGACACTCTTGGTACAGCAGCAGCCCATAATGATCCGCAACCCGAGCTGTCATGGATTTTAGACTTCGATTTGCAGCATTTGTGTGTTTAGGTAGACGGCTGATATAAAAATGATTTTAAATGTGTGTTGTGTGTGTGTGTGTTCTGTAAAAAATAATAATAAACAACAAACTTTAAATCAAACACAGTTCACTTTATTTTTTTGTTACAAATGAGCAATATAGACAAAAAGAAAAGAGTGGCAGAGGCAGAAACACAGTGCCGACTAAACATGCTTTATAAAAAAACTCTCATGTTTTTTGTTTGCCAATACAGTCTATCTGAGAGAGAAAAGTGTCTGTGTTACAGTCGCCTCGCTACAAAATGTCTGTTCAAATTACACAGTTCCTCTCCCTCAACTTCTCTGTTAAAAATGTCCACCTAAGTTACACAGTTTTTCAAGAACAACTGATGTAAAGTATAAAAATACCCAATTGTCAAATCCCACAAGTTCAGAGACCAAAGTCCTGGGAGGCCTTGAGTTGAACTAGATCTAACTGGAAGATGGATCGCATTCATGTCATTACACTCTGAATGAAACCAAAACACTGAGAAACTCAAATTGTCTTATGTTGTTTTATTTCATGTTACAAAGATTGATTGCATTTGATTGAATACTTTATTGGCAGAAGTGTGATTAGTACAGCATACAGTCAGACACGAATGAAATCAGTACAGGGTACAGTCAAACACAACAGCCAAAGGGAACACCTGCGTTGGGGCCATCTGCTGCTCATGTACGGCCCTCGGTCTCTGTCTTCTCTTCGGACGTTTCAGGGATGTACACGGACATCACACGGACATCCTCATGTACTTCATATAGTTCTTCTTCTACTCCCTGGTTCTCATCACCCGGAGGCCTCCGAAACACCACGTCTGCTCTCCAGGGGAAAACTCCAAATGTTCTCTTGAAGTACCACGAGGCGAGACCTATCGCATGGGCAACAGCAAGCGCGCTAAAGACTAATACTGTCCAAGAGGCAACGCAATCTCCTGTGGCTGTGGCGTAGTACACATAGAGAGAGGCGTCTTTTCGTCCGTAAGAGTTCGATGCCTCGCAGACGTAGAGGCCTCCCAGGTCAGAGGTGGGGCTGAAAAACTGCAGTATGTCTCCCTCTGCACTGATCCCAGAGCTCGGCCATGACTGGTTCACTCTGCTCCAGGTGTAGTTAGCTTTAGGACTTGAGTCAGACACACATTCCAGCACATCTTTGGATGTTTCCCGGATATTCACTGACAGGGGAGCATAGTGGACCTTGATGGTGAAGCGTAGGGTGTCTCCTGTTGCCAGAGCACGTTGCTTGACCACACACTGCACAAGGAGGTGGTTGATGTCTCTGCTTGGTGTGCCAACCAGATGGCTAACGGTGGTGGTGGTGCCGTTGGCATGTTGGGTGGAGTTGGACACCATCCTCGGCGAGCCTGGAGAAGACCCATAGAGAGAAGACCCTACCTCTAACCCAGTGTCCCAGGTCACTTCTGCAGGAGGTTTGGCACCAGCAGCCATGCAGCTTGCGTACGTGACCTCATTTTCACCCGACGGGACGACGGGAAAGGGAACTTTGATTTCCAGACTGGTAACTGGAGGGACAAGAACTGTCAAGGTTATCTCCGCCTGGTATGATCCACTTGGGAAGAGAGTGAAGATACAGCTGTAGACTCCTTCGTCCAACAGCGTGACGTTAGATAACCGGATGGATCCGTTTTGTTCATTTAAGCTCCCGACGAACTCGAATCTAGTGTCGTCGTGATCAACGGGCTCTGCTCCGTACTCGGGGGAAATGGTGAATAAGTCACTGTATACGAGGGTTCGCCCGGTTTTCCTCTTCCAGAAGATCTGGGAGATTTCGTCCGTTGCGGGCATCTCGGTCAACGTGCAGGGAAACGAGACGTTCTGCCCCTGTATCGCCGCTTGCTTTTCTCCGGTCACCTTTATACCTTGCACTGTGTTCATCAGCAGCCACAGTAGCATGCATGACGTTCCGAGACATG
Organism: Benthosema glaciale; assembly: GCA_900323375.1. Classification (NCBI taxonomy): domain Eukaryota; kingdom Metazoa; phylum Chordata; class Actinopteri; order Myctophiformes; family Myctophidae; genus Benthosema; species Benthosema glaciale. The sequence goes on from OOFJ01074552.1 coordinate 11,521, forward strand.
ACATTGTGTGAATTTGTGTCCGACACACTAAAGCAAATTGACTACCAACGAGATCCGTTAACTATTTCCCTCTGTTAAAAAAACGTTACTCCACAACACTAAATTAGTCTTTCGAAGGGGGATTCCCATTGCTCCGCAGCTAGCTTTGTTGTCTTTAAAACAATGTAGCTACAAAAAGACAATTAGCAACGATAAAGTGCAAGTATTCATGTGAAGATGGTGTAGAAGAAGAAATCAGAAGTGAAAAGTTCCCTGCAAACACAAAAATAAAAAGCTTTCTTGGTAAAGCAGAATAATCTTCAGTGTCCAAAGCTGAGCTCAAACTGCTTTGTGATAAAGTGGTGGAAAGGATAGTGTAAAAAAAAAAGAAAAAAAAAGCTACTTGGTGATAGCAGAATGAATCTTCAGTGTTTGGGAGCTGAGCTCAAACTGCTTTTTGGTGGAGATGGAGTGGTAAAGCTTTATAGTTTGCACTTGACCTTGAAGACGAAGTGCTGAGCTCACCAGCATATCATTTCACTTGCTCACTTCTCAGAAGCCAACTCCGTTCAAGTTACACAGTTTCTCTCTCTTTTCTGTTCAAAAAAATCCGCCCAAGTTACACAGGGGTTTTCCTCTGTTCAAAAAAATCCGCCCAAGTTACACAGGGGTTTTCCTCTGTTCAAAAAAATCCGCCCAAGTTACACAGGGGTTTTCCTCTGTTCAAAAAAATCCGCCCAAGTTACACAGGGGTTTTCCTCTGTTCAAAAAAATCCGCCCAAGTTACACAGGGGTTTTCCTCTGTTCAAAAAAATCCGCCCAAGTTGCACAGGGGTTTTCCTCTGTTCAAAAAAATCCGCCCAAGTTACACAGGGGTTTTCCTCTG
>OOFJ01074602.1:1769-14231 GCA_900323375.1 Benthosema glaciale
TTAAGAAATTCCACAGAAAAGGAAGTTAGATTCTCAAGAAAGCTTGCCTGATTGAGTCATCATTCTTAGGACATAAGCCCATAATAAAACAAGTATAATCATGGCATCATGTGTCTACTCTATCAGTACTGTATTAGTTAATCTGAGTTTAATGGCAGGTTGGATAAAGTAAGAGAATGGAATAGTTTAACTGTGGTGGTCCCCAGCTATAGGTTGATTATTAGTCAGGGTTGTGGTCCCCAGGTTGATTTTAAGTCAGTGTGGTGGTCCCCAGGTTGATTCTAAGTCAGGGTGGTGGTCCCTGGTTCACAATTAGTTGAAAACCCCTGGCTTAGTGTATTGGATGATTGCACTCTCCCATAGTAATAAGGAAAAACGTATTGACTTAAAACTTATTACACTCATTGACAGTCATTGTTATATGGAACTCAGTAGTGGGTAGAAGATCCAAAAGCAGCCACAACAGATTGGCACCTCCCCCATGCTGGTCACGGGCCTATAGCCACATTTTGAATTTAAAAGGTTTATATTATAAATATCCAAAATAAATATATAAAAAAATAAAACTAAGGGTTTTAGTTAGTTTTGTGAACACACAATACAGTTTCAGTTTAGTCATCGTTTTTTGATTTAATTTTAGTTTATATTTGTTTCAGTTAACTTAAATGTTTTTTTAATTCTATTCTTTTTTTTTGTTAACTATTATAACCCTGCGCAAGTGCCAAGCCGACCCTCAAAATAACTATTTTCTCCCTGGCTCTGCTGTGAAATCAGGAGCGGACAAAATAGCCAGCGGTGAAAATAGCCAGGAAACACAGCACGGGATATCCTACGAGTAGGGCAACCAAACGGTCAGCTACGTGCCTGGCAGGACCACACCTCCAATCAAACCACCTCCTGCTCTCGCAGTGTTCTCTGTACCTATCAAATAAAACAATAATAACAAAATAATGGAATCTAGTCTCAGTTTCGACTTGGTCTAGCCTCAGACTCGACCCCCTCCCAAACTCGGTCTTGACTCAGACCAGCCCAGACAGTCAAGGTGGACTTGACTGCTACACACATGCACTACCTGAGGCTTTTGTAGGTTCCACTCCAACATTATGCTGAAATACATAATTCAGCGGTGGGTTCTGAATTACACTCTACACAGCAGCAAATAAGCCTTGCCTCTCAATAGAATAACATATCTTTCTTGACTATATGTGCATGCAAAGTCATTAATTATATATCTATATTCTTGCAAAATAAACCTGTAGGGCATTTCTCGCTTCCTCATCGACCTGAAACATCCTGTAATACCTGATGACAATCTCCCAGAGTATGACGTCAAACAAAAAGCATGCAACACCAAACAAAAGGCATGAATACCAAACAAGGAACAGTACAGTATAGGTAGCCTTCATTGTGAATATTGACTATGCTGTCAGTTGTCTTCTGTTTAGCACACTGCTTAGCTGATTTTGTATTCCAGCGGACACTCGGCACTGCGGGTGAGAGAGGGGCAAAACCCCATAAATCACAACCAGTGCAACTCTACATCTAACCTCACGGACCTCAGATAAATATTTTAACTACTGCTTCTTAACTGTGCCGTATTAAGAAGCTCTGTTGTTTCAGCACGACCTCGCACTTTAGGACCTCATCAAACCCTGGATAGCCATACATGGATAAGACTGGATAATCACCTAGATTTGCATATGGAACCAGCCAGCAACTCTACATCTGACCACACGAACACCAGATTAATAGTTTAACTCCTGCATGCTTCTTAACTGCTGTATTAAGAAGCTCTGTTGTTTCGGTGGTCGCTTCTCACAACTAAAGGGCGTCTTACTGGCATATAGCATCAGTGGTTAGCTAGACTATAATAAGTAGGGAAAAAAGTAAAAAGCTCAGTTCACCCTATACTGTCAATGGACAATCTGACCTTAGTATACCTTCCGTGTGTAATAACGTTGGGAAACTCCTCTGCATGATTATAAACCAGAGAATGTTACATTTCCTCACAGAAAAGAACGTCCTGAGCAAATCACAGATTGGCTTCCTACCAAACTACCGTACAACAGACCACATTTTCACTCTCAACACACAAATTCACAACCAAATAAACAAAAACAAGAGCAAAATATTCTCCTGTTTTGTCGATTTCAAGAAAGCCTTTGACTCAATTTGGCACGAGGGTATACTGTACAAACTGCTAGCAAGCGGAATTGACATAATAAAATCAATGTACACAAACACCAAATGCGCTGTTCGGATTGGGCAAAAACACACAGAGTTATTTCATCAAAAGAGAGGAGTTAGACAGGGATGCAGCCTGAGTCCAACACTCTTCAACATATACAACAATGAATTGCTTTTCTCCTATGAAGTGTAGCTGTAGAGCGCCACAAAACCCCATCACCACTAGGGGGCTCCCCCTGGTCATACACTAGGCCTACAGGAATAGCACTTATTTGGCATAATAACGGTAATATCAATTATGTGGGATTTTGCTCAATAGCTGACCTTCTATGAAATGTAGCACCATAAAATCCCCATCACCACTAGGGGGATTCCACTGGTCATACTACAGCACTTGTTTGGTGTAATATCAATTTGTTTAAATTTGGTGAATATTTATGTGGACTTTTTCCTCAATAACTTACCTCCTAAGTGTAGCACCATGAAAGTCCCCATCATCACCTGGGCTTCCACTGGTCAGGTCATACTACAGCACTTTGTTTGGTAAACTTTCAATTTGTTTAATGTTGGTGAATATTTTTATATGTGTACATTTTCTCAATAGCTTACCTCCTATGAAGTGTAGCACCATGAGTCCATGACAATCCCCATCACCACTAGGGGGCTCCCCTCGTCATACTACAGCACTTAGTTTGGTAAAAACTAAACTTAATTTGTTTAATTTTGGTGAATATTATGCAGATTTTTTTCTCAATAGCTTACCTCCTATGAAGTGTACCACCACGAAATCCCCGTTATTGACGAGTGACGACGAAAATCAAAACGAGCGCTCCCTCGAAATGGGATCCTCCTCCGTGAATCTCCCAGTGATGATGACAAACACGTTGCGGAGGATGAGAAGCGACAATAGTTTATGCTCGTTTAAAGTAAACTGTATGTGTTAATCGTTTCAAATATTTTATTGGCGGATGTTTGTCAAGAAGTGAACTATTGTCCTCTTTTATTTGCAGCGCAGCAGCGAGGTAGTTTTTTTGTTTTTATTTCAATGTGCAATGTTTTAGTAGGCCTTTACCAAGCTCTCTGGTCCATAGCGTTAGAAGAGAGCTCTGTTTGTAGGCTACGTACGTGTTCGTGATATGAATGCGTGATTATATTATGTACATCAATGACAGGTCGACGGTGGACTTGGCGTGATGTTGACTGGAGTGCATTTAAACAGAATAGATCCAGACGAATGTCGGTGCCGTGTATTTCCTGGAGGGGCTGGATTCGCTGCAAAACATCATAACAAAGAGAAAAGAACCCAAACTGCTCAGTGCAATCTCAGTGTTCATCTAAGCGTCTTCTGAGGAGCAGTTGCATCAACACTTGATAACCATGTTGAATCCAGTGGTCAAGTTATACAGAATAGGTATGTCATTGTCAATGTAGGCCTAAAGTGGTAATAAAGCTAGTTTAGTAACTTGCTATAATTCCATGTCTATGCATTATAATTTGCGTATAACCCGGTATGTTCACACAAACATGCCTATACTATACAATTATAACACATGAACCATTTTATGTCAGCACTGCACTGTATAATTACAGTTAAGCAAGCCACTCACAATTAGCCTATTATAATGGAACACTTAATAAAGCCTTGGCAATTATTACTTTTTCTTTTGGCCAGTCTCTTGACTGACTGACAAGTGGAATTTGTTAGTTTTAATAATACTCATAATATTTCACCTTCCAGCAATTAGACTGTGGGGAATTTGTTTTTACAATGACCATACCCATATTATTAGTGGTTATATGTTAACACATACTCATATGGAATAGAATAAACTTTACAGACACATACAGGTTTACAGGTGTAAATTTCTAAATTAATTAATACATTTCTAAATTTAGGCAGAGACATTATGTTTTTGTTTATGGGGGTCCATTCTTTTTCTCGGAGGAACAGTGAATTCGAAAACAAGCCTAACACTTTCATAATGACCAATAGAAGGATATATAAGATGATGGACACTGGTTGGTGTTTTACCACACCCAGATATGTACAGCTCAAGGTACTAGTACCAACGTTGAACATTGTTTGAAGCTTGGGAATGTATTTTGGATCACTGCTCTCTTTGAAAAACGTTGTATACCTTCTGTTCCCTCTTGTTGTAGATTCAACCTTCATCTACAACTCATGTGACATATCATATTCTGTTCCTTCATTTCAGAGCTGTCTCCACTGTTCAGCCTGCAGGTGAACATGAGTCCTCCAGCATCAGCCAGGACTGTGTCTATTAAACGGGAACCTGAAGACTACAAGGACTTCAGTAAGCTAGCTTTCTTTCTTTCTTTCTTTCTTTCTTTCTTTCTTTCTTTCTTTCTTTCTTTCTTTCTGTCTTTCTTTCTTTCTTTCTTTCTTTCTTTCTTTCAGAATATTGTCCTATCAACTTTCCACTATAGGATGATTGTGCCAGGTGTTTACCTGACAGAATGTTCAGTCTTATTTAGCCAAAGGCTGCATAGAATTGATCGTGGTTCGCACCCAGGGATCATCACCATGCATGCTGGCTAGTGGTGGACATTTTGGTTAAAATTAGAACATTATAATGGACAGAGATTATTTCACATTTCAGTTCAGTTTCAAATAATACAGTTCCCAGTTTTGTAGGTCCAAGACAAGCTCACCACCGTTCCAATATAATGAGCACCTCCGTTCTGCCTTGTTCGTTTGTTACTCATCTCACGGACAGAAAGCGTTCGCTTGGTTACATCCACACTCCTTTGAGGGTTTACTCACACAGACTGCAACGATCAGAGCAAATGTGTCCTCTTTAAGCCCTATTCATACTCCAGTTTTAGTTGAGCACTGAAAACTACAAAATGACATCACGTTGCAGTGGTAAGCGACTCATTGACGCCGACACACAGGTGGGGTGACGTCATTCCTAAAAGAGCGTGTGGCTGGGCAATGTTATCACGTGACTGAATAGAAACATACTTAACGGACGGGAGTGGCGATGCTCAGCTAATCGCCACAGTTCATAGGACAACCAGGAAGGTCCAAATGTAAGGGATCTGTGATATTAAATCAAACAAAATGGTCCATCAAAGTTCTTATACTATTCTCTCATTACAGACCGCTCTCTACAGTCCAAGCTGCAGGTGAAGATGAGTCATCCAGCTCCACGACCAGCCAGGACTGTTTCTAATAAACAGGAACCAGAAGACTGCAAGGACGTCAGTAAGTTTCATGCTGTTTCGTTGGGTTTTTCTTATGCACTTCCTGCCTTCCTTCCAGTTGTAGGGCTCTTGCATTTCCAACTTTTCACTGTAGGATTATAACAGAAATATCACAATAATTATAATATATGTACTGCCACTGATGTCGGGTAATATTATTGAAAAACAATATCTGACACAAAACAGGCCAGGCCTGTGACTGCACTGCCACTAGATATCTGTAGGCATTTTATTCAAAACGCAACAATCTGAAAACTTTGGATGGCAATCTTAACCAATAGGGATAGAATATGGGAAATCGGACAGATCCGTGTTGATCACATGACTATAGAGAACGAGATAGTGTCTACTGATTTGCGTGATGTATGGATAAAATGTGTACAAGTAATGTGTTTTTTGCAAAAATCGGCCTCATGGTGGCACTATAACAGGCTGTTCTGGCATTGACAGTGCAAAACATACTCTCCCCATGCCATCGGCCTGGTGGAGACAGTGATTGCGAACGCAGTGAGCACTTACTATGTCAGCCAGGCAGAAATGGCTGTGCTTGTGTGTCACGCTGCGCTGACTCGCCACCAGAGGGCACAGTTAGACCAAACCAAATATACAAAATCATTTTGACGGACTTCAAATACAACGTTAGCTTCACACGTTCACGCGTCTTACTTGTAATAATCTAAGTGTACTGCTGTCTGCACATATTTCAGTGCGAGATCCTTTCAGTAAAGTGTCCATTTACAGTTATTATAATATAATGCAGATGTTTTGGACACCAGTAGTTTGAGTGGTCAGGCAGTGTTGACTGAATTATACAGGTTCAGCTAGGATGATCAATGACCCAAAAGGTTGTAAAACATTTAATACATTGTAGAATAAAAACTGTAAAAGAGACCAGTGCTTCATTTGTTGTAAATGACAATATAAACACATGCTATTGTGTTGTTTTTCTATCTCAGATACCTGCCCTGCCCTGACCCCAGTGAAACCAAAACGTCCTAGTTGTAACCAGTGCGGGAAAAGCTTCAGCACAAATGCTGTCCTAAAAAAGCACCAGAGAATACACAGAGAAAAACCTTACTGCTGTAGAAAGTGTGGGAAAAGCTTCACCACAAAGTCTTATCTTGAGATACACCAGAGAATTCACACTGGAGAAAAACCTTACTGTGTTTTGTGTGGGAAAAGCTTCACCACAAATTATTATTTGAAGATGCACCAGAGAATTCACACTGGAGAAAAGCCTTACTGCTGTGACCAATGTGAAAAAAGCTTCAAACAAGTGTCTCAACTTAGGTCACACAAGAAAATACATACTGAAGAGAAGCCTTACTGCTGTGATCATTGTGGAATATGTTTTCGTCATAAAGAAAGTTTAAATGGTCATCAGCGCATCCATACTGGAGAGAAGCCTTTCTACTGTGACCAATGTGGGAAGAGTTTTCGTACTTCAAGTGATTTAAAAAGTCATCAGCGCATCCATACTGGAGAGAAGCCTTACCGATGTGACCAGTGTGGAAACAAGTTTGCTCACATTACTTCGTTAAATAATCATCTGCTCCTCCATGCTGGAAAGAAGCCTTACTGCTGTGTTCAGTGTGGTAAGAGTTTTCGTTCTTCAAGTAAATTATATTTTCATAAGCGCGTCCATACTGGAGAGAAGCCTTATTGCTGTGGCCAGTGTGGAAAACGCTTCATCCAAAATTCTAAACTTAAAGAACACCAGAAAACTCACATTGGGTTGACGCCTTACTGTTGTGAACAATGTTGGAAGTACTTTCGCAGTTCAGGATCATTGAAGTACCATCAGCTCATGCATGCTGGAGAGAAGCCTTATGGCTGTGATCAATGTGAGAAGAGTTATCGTAATTCCAATCAATTAAAGATTCATCAGCGCATGCATACTGGAGAAACGTTTTACCAATGTGATCAGTGTGAGAAAAGCTTTAGACACAAGGGTAGTCTTAAGTCACACAAGAAATTAAAGCATAATGTAGAGAAGCCATAATAGTGTGAGTGGTGTGGGAAAGCTTTAAAACATCAACAATGTGGCAATAGTTTTAATGATTCAGGAACATTAATGATTCAGCTGTACTGCTGTGGCTAGTGTGGAGGGAAATGTTTCACAAAAAAAGCCACCAAAAATGAACATTAGAGAGAAACCCTTTTACTATGATAAAGGTCAATCAATATGTTTAAAGATTCATCAGCACAGTTTAATTTAGACGACCCGATAGCCCTAATCACACCAGAGGGTCACCGTGCAACTCCTTGGATCCAAACGGTTGCGTGGAGTTGCATGGTGACCCTTTGGTGTGATATGGTCCATTGAATTCCATGCGTTGAATGGATTGGGACAACATGCAACAAGATATATCACACCGCAGACATATCACGAGACATGCGCTAAAACGGTGTTGACCCTTTGGTTTGATTAGGGCTTTAGATTTTCAGCTGGGCCATTTGTAACTCTGCACAATTCCTGCATCTCTAGTATCTAGTACAGGCTTAAAAGGGGAAAATAAAGGGGAATATAAAAGAAAAACAAAATAGAGAAAAGGGTTAATTCAAACTTCAAATTATGCTTTATTTATTTTTTTATAGAGTAGCCAATTCGTTTACCCGTTCGTTTTGTCCAATTTAGTTTTTAGGAAATGATCCACCCCACACATTTCTGTGTTGCCACTGCTGCTGTTGTAACCTGCTTGTTCACCTGACACCCACCAGGAAGATGTAGTGCCTATTCATCATATTCCTCATAACAGGCACCAGCCCAAAGGAACCACTAGCGCTTCTCTCCCCCCAAACAGACAATTACCAGTGTGGGATGAATGAAGTTCAAGTCAAACATCTTGCATAATACAGAGTTATTTGCATTGTATGATAATGATTTTTGAGGAGCGCTAGCCCCTCCTATATTCAGTTATTAGTGTAGATTTTCAAATGAAATTCCCATTGACAATGATTGGAGAATTTTACGTCCTAGTGTCTGAGCAAATCGGCTATTTTCTTCCTACACTAACATATTGTCTGAGCAAATAGACATGCTACGTCATAATCAGAGCCATCTGGTAGAACGAGTTGTGATATTGAGGGTACAGATAACAGCACTCGCGTGCTGTGTCATGTAGCCTTGAACCGTGACGAGTTGGAAATACATTGATTTCAACAATGGCGGCGCAAGTAAGAGCTATTTTAAGCATGTGTGCAACATGTTAACTGTTTTAAAATATTGTACAGTAACAACTAAAGTCTGTAATGTTTATGTTGTACTATTACTACAAAACGATCTAAAATAAAGAGATTTAAGATCATTAAAGCTGGGTGTGATTTTTCTTTATTTTAACTAGTTATTCATGTTCATATTTGACGTTTATATTTTTATTTTAGAGAATGTGTTGCCACTGCTATATTTTACACTACTGAACCAGTACCATTGAGGAGGATACAGTGCGTACATCCTACTCCTTTCATTTGCAAGTTCAATGTGAGCTTGCAGATTGACTATTGAAAAAAAGAAAAACTTGTGTGTACTACATCATTAGGTATTATAACAGTCGGATATGGAACTTGATGACGTGATGCTGACAGCCTACAGTTATATACACTGTATATTAAAAAAAAAAAACAGTTATGCATGTATAGCTGGGAAGTCTTACTAACTGAAACACTGTTATTTGTGTTTAATACTGATACTTTAAACAGTAAGTCGGACCTTCCATTCTTATTGCCAATGTACTTCAGATAGTTTGTGAGTACTACCAATATGTCCTCCAAAGGGGGAGGTAATTATCACTTATCCAAGCTTTCTTTACCTTTTTTCTATTCTGTACATATGTTTTTATATTTGTGATGATATTGAATTTCTGGAGTTATTTTTCATATGTTTGAGTGATTGAATAGTTTATTAGACACATTTTTTAAAACAGCAATAGAGTACAGTCTGAGGGGCCTTTCAAATTATTTATTTTTTTATCATTTTTTTGTCCCACGATTTTGTAACCCATTTTTCAACCCTGTGTCAATTATCTAATGTGATCCTGGGCTCTACATACTCTTCGCCAGCCTGGGGACACCAACAGACTTGAACTCATGCTTCCTTCATGTATGAGTAAGTGTCCAAGTCGCTTCTTTACACCTGACAGGGGAGTTTCCCTGGTTGGACGTAGCATGTGGAAGGATTATTCCAACCAGTTCCTTTCCCTTCCATCAGGCGCCCCGGCTGGCCAGGGGGAGGCAGTTTAGAGACCAGGATTACTGCATGTTTTTTGTGAGGGTACCTACCCTAGGGAACACAGGGAGAACATGCAAACTCACAGAAAGGCCCCTTCGCCAACCCCTCCTCAGGTATTGGCACTGATGACGCGGAGGAGGAAACATGATGCCAGCAACCACAGCGTCCCCAGCGGGAATCAAACCCAGGTAGCCAGGTGCCCCACTATTTCTAACAAAATATTCAATCAGTCAGTCAGTCAGTCAGTCAATCCACTCCCATCAATCATTGTCAAGTATATGTCAGCAGACAGTGTAACAGCATGAACTATGACTGACAGTGGGGAGGCCACTTGGGGACATGAGTGCCACTGGTCACTCCTGAAGACCATATAACAGTACCGGTACAGTAATGCTTTATTGGCCTATAGTTACTGCAATGTATGTGTTTTGAAGCAGTTCTAGTTGGTACTATTTCAATGAATAGGCCAAGAATAAGAGGAATTGTGTAATATGTGTTTCTATTTTCTATATTAATTAATTATACATCTAAGAGACACATATAAGTAGGCGTTCCTACCTGACCCATTGAAGAGAGAGAGTTCTGGCATTGAATCACTCCTCATAAATGCACACTTGTTTTGTTATATCTGCTGAGTTTCGAAGTATGGAAATAAATTAATATTTTCAGGTGGTCAAAAGACGAATACATTAAATTGCTTACAATCAGGACAGCACTGGAATAATGCTTATCTTGTGTGATAAAACGAGCGCTCCTTCCCTCCGCGCATCCCGCATCCTAGCGGTACTGCGGGGTGGGGTATTGGTTTAATCTTCCCGGTGTTGCCATATCCGTGTATTATAAGCGACTTTGGGCTTGCTTTATGTTGCTTGTAGAATAGTAGTTGTGGGTTTTTTGGGGGGCTTGTTTGTTAGTTCTAGCAAGTGCTTATTTGTTGCTTAATTATGTTTACACCACATTTTCTTGTCAAGGACCCCACAAGTAATGTACGTACATTTATAGGCTATATCCCCATCTGAAGTGCCAGCAGGGACCCTGATTTGTGTGGACATTTTCACTTTTCTGGACCCCCAAATATACCAGATCTTCAAGCTCACACGTCACAACACCATTGCATATTAAATAGGAGAAAATAGTGTTTTTAGTTGCTTCTTTTTGGCTTGTTTTCATAGACGTTGCTTGCTTATTCTCTTTCAAAATCTGGCAACACTGCTGCTCAACAGACAACAGTCCACAGACTCACTCCACACAGCACACACTGACAAAGGAGTGATTAAGAGGAACGTTTTAAATTGCTTTAAAGTTGAATCGTTAAACTTGATTGTAGGCCTATTGCCCGGGTTTACACTAGTCGTCGTCCCTTGGCTTTGTCTGTGTAAAGCGCAGCGGCGAGCCGAGGTAGGCCCGCTTTAATGGAGCTATTTATGATTCAATGTGCAGACCTTTCTACAGTCTATGTCAACGCGTACTACATTTTTATTTGATGGCGTGACGATGATGTTGACTGAAAGTGCATTTATACTGAATGAATCCACTACAACAAACAGACAAAGGACGGTGCCGTCTAGTTTGGAAAACATCTGAGGAGCAGTGTAGCATCAACGGCGCTACTACCAATACCATCACTATGTTGAACCCAGTGGTAAAGTTATACAGAATAGGTATGTCATCTACATTTAACTAACGTTATTCAATTTAAATGTATGAAAGTGCTAAACCAACAATTCCACGTGCAACCCAGATTCGGCTCAAACAAGAGGTTACATTAATTTCGCTCCTAATGCCACTAAAATGTAGCCTCGTATACCAGCCCCTCCCCCATGACAAAATTTTGCATTCTGCCTGAGGGGAGAGTCTGGCCTGATCCTAATAGAAACTCCTTCGCCCGGAATCAGATTCTGAGTCCGAGCTAAGGAGCCAATCAGCGACCGCGCTCAGGGCTCTGCTCCTTAGCTCGGACTCAGAATCTGATGCCGGGCTAAGGAGTTTCTATTAGGATTAGACCAGACTCATCCTCCAGGCAGCATGCAAAAATGCTGCCCAGCAGGGGGAGTCGGCTTACCCAGGCTAACTAAAATGTGGAACCCCTACCAACTGCCATTAAGAAATGTGAAAACCTAGCCTCCTTTAAAACAGCTCCCAAAGAGCATTTACGGCTGCAATTCCAAACTGGCCCCTTTAAAGAAAAATAAAAGGTTAAAGTCCTCCCCCCTATTTTGCCAATTGCTATACTGTTCACATATTCCCTAGCTGTGTAGTTTAGTTGATGGTTTTTATTTCTATTTTGCATAGACGTGTACTAGGGCCGGCCTACATTTGTATGTCTTTGTCTTGATGAATTGAAAATGGAGGAACCTGATGTAAACGTGTCTTAGTGCTTTTTCTGTTTTTATCCTTGTAGCAGATTTTATATTGACCACCTGTACTTTCTTTGAAATGCACCCATTCTACAAATTTGTTCTGTTAATAATATTTTCAATTAATCAATCAAATCACAACAAGATGTCTCAATACACTTTACAATTAGGACCGGAGACCCCACCCCGAGCAAGCTATCTTTCAACAGGAGGAGGAGGGTGTACTGTCCACAGATTACAACACTGATGTGTCACAACTTCACAAGTTTGTAGAGCAGTAGAATGTTTTATTTACTATTCTATAATTCCTTTATTCCAGACAAGTGTCTACAGTCCAGCCTGCAGGTGAAGATGAGATCTTCAGCATCAGCCAAGACCGTTTATAAACAGGAACCTGAAGACTATAAGGACATCGGTAAGTTTCATGGCCTTTCTTTCTTTTATTCGATAGTGGGTGGGTGG
>OOFJ01074620.1:0-10038 GCA_900323375.1 Benthosema glaciale
CCAAAGTTAGTGGGAGGGGCCTATTTTACCCAAAACGCCACAAATCCCGCACGGAATGTCGAATCCATCCCACATTTGAATCACATGTCGAGGGTGGGTTAATCAACTTAGAGGTAAAAGCGATTCCATTTTCGTCCATAGGGGGCGCCACGAATGCAAGAAATGTAACCGTTTGTTGCAAAAACATGTTTTTTGGGCTATAAATCCCCTCCGAATTATTTCCTCATGATCACAGGGTTGACTTGTCATTGTAACTGGCTGGTAAAGTTAAGTTTGTGGGAGGGGCCTACATAAGCGATTACGGCAACCACACTTTGCAATTATTTAATTGCGACATTTCTAGTTATTATTATTATTATTATTATTATTATTATTATTATTATTATTATTATTATTATTATTATTATTATTATTATTATTATTATTTTGCCTGATTTCTCATTGGATAAATGTAATCCTGACCATCAGGTCAACATTTGTGTCAGATCCTATGTCTAGGTGAGACATGACCTTTGACACCATCTAAATAGAAGAGCTGTGAGACACAATTCAACCCCAATGTATAACTTAGTTATATATTGTATTAACATACTCTACAATACAGACTGTAAAAGTTATATTGTATAATTTATCATACTCTACAATACAGATTGTATATTGCAGTAACCTACTCCATACAGAGATAGTATAAGTTATATTGTATTAACTTACTTTACCATACAGAAAATACATTCTCAGTATGTGCATGACTTGAGTTAATTTGTATTTTTTAATAATTCACTATAGTCGTCTTCTTCTTCTTCTTCTTCTTCTTCTTCTTCTTCTTCTTCTTCTTCTTCTTCTTCGTAATATTGTGATATGTACCATACTATTTGACACATGTATCATTGTGGTGTGTGTGTTTCAGTGTTGGCTGCTGTGTGCTGGGAGGCTAACAGTCAGTTTGGCTACTGGTGTAAGTATTATTGTCTTCAACATTTTGAATCCCGTACATGAATTCATAAATTCAATGTAATTTCCTTTATTTAACCCTTTATCATAAAACAAAGTGGACATCGACTCGATAAAATCCCTTTGAATGAGTGAAATTAATAAAAAGAATGCTGTTGAAAATTGTTGCCATTGTTGTATTGGAAGACTGTGGAATGAATTCAGATATGTGTGTGTGTGTGTGTGTGTGTGTGTGTGTGTGTGTGCGCGTGCGCGCGTGCGTGCGTGCGTGTGTTTTGTGTCCAATAGCTGCCCGCCCACTGTGGTACCGAGGTAAAACGATTGGCCTCAATTGTGGTAAGTTGGAACTCTGCATACGTGACTAGGCTATATGCGTCTGATACGACTGATTCCCACCTCTGATGTCAGCAGTGGTAACTAGTAATTAAAGCCTCTGAGATGTAAAAGTTCCTCAAAAGTGTAGTTACTGGTACAGTAAGTACAGTACTTGAGTAAATTAATGTAATTAGTTACTTTACACCACTGGATATCAGTCATTTGGAAGTTGTAGTTGCAGTGATCACCATATGCTTTTGTTAAAATAAAAGCTATAGTAGCTCAAGCTATAGTAGGTCGGGACCCACTGGTGTCGGCTGGGGTTCTGGGACTGCTTCGCTTCCTCACGAGGCGTGTTACAGAGTATCCCATATACTGTACATAGGGAACACGTTGGGATAGTCTTGATACGATAGAGAACCTTTGTTTACGTTGCAACCTTTGTTCTCTGAGTGAAGAGACATCTCTCCACCTCGATGTCGCTCAGAAGCTCAGTGTCGATCAAGTTAAACCATTGTAATCACGCACACCTGGGCCTTACATGCCCGACCGTGCGTGTCAGTGCGACTGGTGTGTCTTAAAGAGATAGGCCTCTACTTATGGTTTGGAGATAGGCCTCTACTTTCGTCTATGCTAAACCCCTGCTTATCCCTAAACTACATTGCCTTTTTTTCTTTTCTTTTTTTTTACTAATTTGAAAAACATTTTTTCAAATTGTTGTGAGCTTGTACATGTGCTATTTTAACTATTCAATCAAGAATGTTTTTCAAAATAGTAAAAAACAAAACGCAAAGTAGTTTAGGGATAAAAATAAAGCCCTATAGTCTCTTCACTCAGAGAACAATTAAGGTCACAACGTAACCAAACGTTTACTTGAGTCAAACGTTACTTGACTCATATCGTGATTCTTATATATTCTCTGCAGGACGCAGCCATGTAATCCGCTTAGAGCGAGTTGACTATGGACGCGCGATCCCCAACCACTATCCCCTGTTTTACAACAGCAGGTGTGCTGGCAGAGTTGCGAGTGCAGTGAAAAGGCGGTAAGACCACGCACACACGCACGCACGCACGCATGCACGCACGGACGGACGGACGGACGCACGCACACACGCCAGGGGTGAACTGGCTCGCTTCAGACTCCTCACTCCTCACACACACATGGTATAGGTCTATATAAGCAACACAGCATTTTGGCTGCAGTAGCCTATACTACTGCTGCTCATGCAGTGCTGCCAGTATCCTATCTGCATGCAACAAGTATGCCTCAGCCAAAGTTGATAGACACTTTAAAACGAATCTATTAAAGCTAAAAAGAAAATATATAATAATAAAAAAACGAAAACAATAAGCTAAAACTTAGTCATTTCCTATACAAACATGTCTCCTAGTCAAATTAATCATACATTAAGGTAAAATGAACTGAAATAGTAGATGTGCCGTGCCGTGTGTGTGAGACATCATTAAAATATCATTCCGCCAGTTAAAAAAAAAGAAAAGAAAACAAAAAAGAGAAAAAAGCATTACACCCCTTGTCATGCACGCGTCAGGATGTGTTGTGTAAGCTTCTCTCTCTTTGCTGTCAGGTGTAACGGTAGGCATTCGTGCGAGATGAGGACCAATGACGCGTTGAGGCACAGCGGATGCAGAAGGGAGAATTTCGCCATCAGAACCGCATATTTCTGCAAGAGACGCTGATTGTAAGTGAGCAAGAATTTATTTTATGTTTTCATCAATTCAACAGTCAATCAACAGTCAATCAAATCAATATGTAGGCCTATGAACATACATTCATAGGCCAAAAAAGTAGTATTTTCCAAAATGTAGTGAGCAATAGTAGTAAAATGTAGTGAGCAATGAGACTATGAGTATATTGTAGGTGGTGGTCTTATTGCTCACTATCCATGGGGCTGACCTGTTAGGTGACTAAGAAATGTATACACTATACGTACAGCGTACATCATGTATACATGATGTATACATACATCATGTAGAGACTATGCGCGTGACGTCATTGTACTGTACCTGAACGGTATGGGGGAAAACAACAACTTTCTGGCCTTGACGGCCCATACATCCAAACAGAAAGGTCCCGTCTGTTACAACACCCTGTTGCCTCACTGCATTATGTGCAATTTAGAAACCGTCTCAGCCACTCTAGTCTAGATGGGCGGGGCGTGTCCCGGACCGGTGGAAAAGTGTTGCATACTCTCTATACAAATTAACTTCTAACCTGTTTTGATGCTTGTGCCCGACTTGGGTGTGGCAAGTTGTGCAGCAGCAGGAACTGGGAGTCTGGGACCTGATGGTATGTTTGTAGGTGTGGCGCTCCACCTCAGCTATCCATCTCCCAGGGGCAGGGGCGACGTGCACACATAGACATCAAAGGGGGCTTCAGCCTGCCGTCTGTAAAACAACTGCCCTCTCCAGACCACAAATGCAGCATTTACTATGGTCAAAGAAATGCAAATGCACAAATTTGAACACAGTATTTTGTGTTGAACAAATGTGTTTAGAAATCCATGTCGTACACCACTAGCTAAAGAGTGCTGGGTTTTGCCCCCGGAAATAGCTGATCTACATAGCTCTCTATTTTCGCAATTTTTGTCCAAAAGCCCCTGCACCTCTAACACTCTGTGCATGTGACCCCAGGGGTCTAGCAAATTTCCACCCAAACCTTTTAGTTTTGGACCCAAAAGAGAAATGTTATGTCTCCCCCAGGACCCAAACTAGTAAAACTACAGCTGATCTGCAAGCTCACAACATGTGGCGATGTGACATGCTGTGAGCTTGTAGATCTGCTAGTTTTACTTCACACTCTGGAAACGGGGATAGACTCCCGCTATATGGCGGATGCCGACAATACATCTCTCCGACCTCACCTGCCACGTACTTTACTGTTTGAACTTAGACAGTCCAGCTCTGTGAATCCTCACAAATGCTTTCTAAACTTTAGATTTGTCATTATGCCGAATCCAATACATAATATCGCAACACACAGCTTGTAGATCAGCCAAAATGTATACAGGGTTGAAGGGGTTTGTGTATGTTTTCTAATAATAATCCAAATCTACAAAGTAATTAAGTTTCAAACAATTGTAGTGGAGTAAAAACTGCAATATTCTCCCCTGAGATGTAGTGAGTAAAACTAAGTGCTGAAATTAGTCAAGTAAAAGTACTTGAGTACATGTAGATACATGTTACTTTACACCACTGGGTGTGAATGCGTTCATTGTGCTTCGTCCACAGCTCCTTGATGAAGACCGCGGGAGCCGGTGAGGAACAGTCTGCCATCCTCCTGCAGTCATCATTGTCATTAAGAATGCAAGACAATGTTTCTTCATCACGTGTGGCTGACCGAGGCCTCACAACGATAATGTAATGCAATCTAATGTTATCAGTGAGCCTCACATTAAAGTCATGTCATGAAACCCTGTAGCTTGTCTTGTTTGTCATGATAAGCATGCTGCATAAAAAATAATAATAATACTTGGTGATTATTATTGCAAACGCCACCGATATACAAGATATACCAGTTGTAAAAGAACTTGGGGATTATTATAACAAAAGCCACTGATATACAAGATAGGCCTATTGCAGGTGGATTCAATTTAATTTAGGCCAGTTGCACACTCTAATGTATCATTTTACTATTTGTGGCAAGGTGTAAGCCTAATTGGTTGATGCTTCACTTGTTTCATGTAATATAGGCCTATTGCTTTTATTTTTTTCCTACCTGGCGTGGCCATGAGATAACTTCATTGTATATTGTGCATCAACCAGCGTCGCCATGTCTGCTTATTATAAGCGATTTTGGGCTTGTTTTTTCTGTATAGTTGCTGATTTGGGCTCGCTTCCAAACTTTTAAATTATTATTTAAACCAGTGGTTTCATGCCATGTATCTGTCCCTAACCCTCATCTGAAAATGTTTTGTATCAGATTTGTGTTGTTAGAATGTTCCAAAACATTTTCCCAAATATTTTCCACATTTTATTTCAAGTGTATTTATTTTCTTGTGAAAATAGCAGATCTACAAGATTACAAGCTTGTCGCGATGTGCAGCGACGCGCCCTACTGCTGGGGTCCTATATGGACTAAAAGCAGCCTCACTGTAACGAGATAATTCACGCGAGAGATGTTCCCTATTCTAGTTTATGATGATACTGACTTCATGATGTCCTGAGGGGAAATGTATAGACATTTACAATAATCATATACAGCTGCTACAGAGAATGACTGCATGATGTCCCCAGGGAACATGAATAGAGTCAATAATCATACTGATGCTACAGAGAAGTGTATATTTGACATCACAAGGGGGAGACACACAACGCTTATAGAACAGTCAGGAGGCTGTTACCCTCGCCCTGGCAAGGAAAGCCCAGAAACACATCATGCATGCTATACTACAATGACAGCAGCGCTTCCAAGCAGACTCAGTAGGAGTGGAAGACAGCCGGGCCCACACAAATCCATCCGATACCCAGGGGATGGCGTCACAGTTGAAGGCAATGGTCCTACCCTATACCTGGACCCTCCTGTTCTGAACCCCCTATACCACTGGGGTTGAATGCTTCAAATCATCAATGAAGAAGTGCGGTTTGGCAAACAAGGCAGAATGCCAGTGTGGCGAGGATGAGCAGACTAAACATATAATTACCATCTACCACCACCTGTTTCCTCTATAGGCTACAGACCGGGCATATAAGCCTGCCTCTTCGGCGCAAGTCCAAAGATGAGGGCATGGCTCTGTTATGTTAAGCTGGACATCTAACAAGTGACAATACATCCTCTTGAGTAGCTTGAGTGATGGTACCACCATTCTTGGACATATGTGGTCCACAGTACATTTAGGCCTATAACACACAGTTGCAGTTAATAATCAAAACTTTGGGGGTTTAGTAATACAAAAACGAAATGGTCTGATGATGATAATAATTATTCTTTCATACAGAAAATGTAGTGTAAAATCTAATTATTGTGCATAGGCATTTAAATTACCATTTAAAACTAAGTGTATACGGCAAACATAAGAGTCTTTTTTTCTTTCTTTCTTTTTCTTTCCCCTCGCCAAGTAGGCTACTGTACTGTACTGTACTGCATCCAACAAAGTTTCTGGTTGATTGTGGAACATGGGTGTCTGTCAATGGGAAATTGTGACAAAACAGCATGTTCCACCACTGGGATTTCTTGGGACTTTTTGATATGTTATTACCGAAATATTTATATATATTAAAAAAAGGGGGAAAAAAAAGGAAAAAAAGGTTTAAATAGTTTCTGTTGCAATGAGGTTAACCCCCCCCCCAAAAAAAAAAAAAACTAAAACTAAAAAACAAAACGCAAAGCAGCTTAACAGAAAGAGAAGCCCCAACGTCGCTTATAACAAGCGGACATGGCAACACTGCTTGACGCGATCCACTCATCCACTCTGTCCTTCTGTATGAGCCAATAGAAGGCTCTGGATCCGCCATAAAAAGAGCAAGAATTCAGCCAATGGCCTCTGCTCTGTAAACGACTGTTTGAATTGAAGCGGGTGAAGGCGGAAGAGATTCTACAGTAGAGACAACAACAAGACAGAAGAGAACGCCAAGCTGAAGGTAAACAGAAGAAGTAGTTATTGTTTTTGCATTTAATTGGAAATAAACTTCATCGCGCTGAATGTGTGTGTTTAGTTTACTGAGCGGCGATGGCGTCACAACACATTTATACCCTGTTCTAACCGTGCAGCTCTGTTTACAAAATGCTGTACCCCTCCAACTGTACTGTGTATTTATACTACTTATAACCCATTTTCAACCGTTTTTTATTTATTTATTGTGATTATTGCTTTGGCGATGTAAACGTATGTTTTCTCATGCCAATAAAGCTCCTATTGAATTGTAATTCCGTCCGTTTGGACCGGAGGCATGCGTTAGCGACGTATAGCCACGATTTGAACGGGGCTAGTAGTAGCGTTAGCGCTGGAGGCTGCATGGCCCCGTTCGGGTTCGGGACCCTTGTTTACCGTTTCTGTGTTTGAGGAGACCGGCGTCCCGCGTCCAGAATGGGGCTGCTAGACCAGTGGTTCCCCGGTCGGGTCCGTGAGGGGGAGTTCCAGGGCGTCCCGACTCCCCAGCTAAATGATAATTAACATTGATTTTACAATATAAATTGGGGGTCCACAGACTAATGCATGTCAAACTGGGCGTCTTTGAAATCAAATCAAAGCATTTTTAGACCTTTTTAGACCCCTAATATGAGTACTTTTACGTTTTACTTGATTTTGTGTTGTCCTACCACAGGACAACACAAAATAAAGTAAAACGTAAAAGTACTCATATTGCAGGGGTCTAAAAATGTTAAGTTTGTAGAATGGGTACAGTTCAATGAAAGTACAGGCTGTACTTTCGTTGAACTGTACCCATTCTACAAACATTTTCTATCAATCATCAGTCAATCACTTTTAGTACTTAAGCATATTTCAATGCGAATACTTATAATTACTTAATACATTTTGTACTTTACTTACTCAAGTACGTTTTCAATACCAAACTTTTATTTGTACTTCTACATTGTGATATATAACTGGTACTTTTACTGAGAAAAAACTATGAGTATCTTTCCTATCACTGACAACAGTTTTGGTATGTGTTTCGTATGTTACTGCTTTAAACAATGTGATAGTTATTGGTATCGGATAGACGCTGGCTATAGTAGGCAGAATTGCAAGAAAAATCACCATTTGTTGTTTCTCCACAACAAATCATGCAAGAATGTTGTTTGGATAGCAATAATGTTATAAAGTCGTGGAGTACACTTTTTTTTGTCTGACTCAAATAAAGGTCTTGCATTCAGCAAGTGTATTTTCTTCAGCAAGTGTATAAGTACTCATTATGCAGAATGTCTCACAAGTTAACGCTTTTCAATAGACTGGAAATCAAAGTATTGAAACTTGGAAATATACCACAAAGTAAAAGAATGCCTAGATACCTTAGCAAGGTTAAACTCTGCAAGATTGCAGGCAACTTGGATTATTTTATCTGTCAAACGTTTTTCAATTTGTTTCTTAAAAATCTACCGTAAAACAAACAACCGTGAAAACGTAGACATGTTATGACCAACGTTCGATCAATAAATTCATGATTATTTGTCAGTGTTTGAGTTTGGAAGCACTCGTTGACCGATCACCTTTTTGAAATTGCACTTAATGCAGGAGGCAGAAGGACGTTGCGTGATTGAAACATGACTCAGTCTTGATCTTGTCTTGTCGATGAGCCCATCTGCTAAATGTCTAAACTGCAAATTTTCTCTTTAATGTTTGCAGGGAAATCCACACTGAAGAAATTCTCCTACTCTCCTCCATATAGTTTTATAGCAGCCTGCGATGTCATTATTTTCATTGCCTGCCAGGAAGCATACAGCCTATTATGACCACCTCATGGGCATGGCGGCAACGACGACTGCTGCCAGAGAGCATCAGAAAGCAACTGGTAGGAGCAAAGATGACACGAGGTCAACGGACTCCTCATCCGACGACAGCAGATCATCGGTGGATGCGGGCCAGCAAATTAACAGGACCTACGTTGTCCCGGTGCCGTCTCAGAGCAGCCGCGGTGCCACGCCTACCCGTGGGCGACTGACGCTGCAGAAGAGGAAAACCGGAGCGGACAAAACGATGACCGAAAATGTCCAAACCACCGCCTCCACCTCCACCACCACGGCACCAGAGAAAAGGCTGACTTTACAGCGCAGAACCGGGTCAGTCGATAGAATCGGAGGAAGTGATGTTGGTAAGGGTACACCGTGGCGGCGGGTCAATGTCACCAAGGACCAACAACCGTCCAAATGTTTGTTCCGCTCCGCGAGTGCGAGAGACGCGTCGACCTCCAAGGGGAAAGCGCATCAGGTAAACGCGCCCGGTAAAGGTGTAGTTGTGCCAGAGAGCAGGACATTGACCAATGGTAGGTCCCTTGCCATCCCGGCAAACGTAGAGGACAAGGCCAAAGTCTTGACTCCTAACCGGAAGACCACCTTTGAGAAGATCTCGGCAAAGAAGGATATGTTTGAGAAGCTGGCGAGGAATGAAGTCCCAAAGGGGGGCGTGGCAGCCAAGTCTGCAAACTTGGCTCCAACACCAACACCAAGGATGAAGATCTCGGCAGGTCAGTGTGGTGGAAGATGTGTATATATCCCTGTATATGCGTGTGCAGCGTGTTTGTCTTGCGACATGCTCGCGGCTATGGTTAGGTTGGGGATTGGGGGAGGGTTAGAAATGGTAATGTTTGACTTACTGGGCTACTAACCATAGCGCAAACCCTCAAACGTAACCCTAAAACCGAAAGCGAAGCGACGTTTGACATGCTTTCGGTCAGGGTTAGGTTTGAGGGTTTGCGCTAGGGTTAGTACGTCTGCCGCTTGATAAGCAACCTACTGGGAAGAATCGCTTGATAACTCCAAACATCGGCTGGTGTGTGTGCGTGTATGTATATATCTATGGCTCAAGTAAAATTTGCAATGCCACCAAGTAAACATCTATCATTGGAATACTATCTCGTACTAATCTTTCAAAAATGGCAGATCTACCTAGTACCAGCTCGCGGTGCATTGTGATTGGCCCATTTTCTAATTTCCAGTATGAATTGGGTCATAATGGTTACCGTAATGTATGTTTTGTATTAAGAATCTACAGTAACTAAAGGGGGTGGGGAAATAAGTTTCACATTAATTGAGTAAATGTACTTGCTTCCTGCCACTATCTGTGTCTGCAGTAGGTTTGCAGAAGTCGAGCACCA
>OOFJ01074624.1:0-10556 GCA_900323375.1 Benthosema glaciale
CTCCAATTCTTAAGTTAAGACTTAAGAACTGGTACTTAAGAAGCGCAAAATAGGGCCCTTTAAGTCTTAACTTAAGAGTTGGAGGTGTGGTCAATGCTGTTTAGCCATTTTGAGTGGCCAGACAGCATTGGCCACACCTCCAGTTCTTAAGTTAAGACTTAAGAACTGGTACTTAAGAAGCGAAAATTAGGGCCCCTTATTTCTTACTCAGGTACTATGTGTAAATATGTAGATAATGTGTTTGTTTGCATTGATATAACTGATCCCTTCCCCCTTTCCCTTCTTCTTCCCTTTCTAATTTTATGGAAATAACAAAAACACGATGGAGTTTTGGCACAAAAATGAATTTCACCCACTGTTTTACACCTGGCTGTAGGCAAACCTGGGAATCTGGGATGTGACAATAAAGCTGATTCTGATGTGGATTAGATGCATTTCTCAACCCTGAGTCACAGACACACATCATATAGAGAACAGACACATGCCTTTTTCCAGGTATGGGGGTCTTCCTCTGACACATCACAGAGATGGTTCCATCTGCTGCCATATCCAGTGTGATGTCCCACTGCAATGAGTTGCTGGCCCTCGCTGTGCGAAAGGTCACGCCTTTCTTCACTGTTGCTCTGTGAAAAGTCAAGAAGGAAAAAGGTCAGAAAACAGTACAAAGGTCAAATGCCCTGTGTTCTATGTAAACCAGTTCAGATCAGTGTTTATTAATTTTCACTGTTGGTGAGCAACTAAACAAGTATACATATTGGAGTTACATTAATTGAGAATGTTACACTGATATATTGTTAGAATTCAAATTATGTTTACTGATTGCTAACTTCAATGTGACATTGCCTCGTCAATCGTTCAATCATCGCCACCAGGACAAAGCAAAACGATTTACTAACGGCAAACAGATTGGTCTCAACATCAACACAGACTGATGAAGTTAAACCCCAAATCTGTCCAACCCTCATCATCAATAACAATACTGTGGAGGAGGTTCAGGAATTATACAGTGTCTGGACAGTAAGTTAACAACAGATGGAGATTCAGGGGCATAGTAGGATCTCTAAGGCAAGGGGAGCTTTTGCCATATTGAAGACCATATGGAGATCATCAAAGATCAGCACAAAAACTAAGTTGATTTTCAAGAGCAAGATTTTCAAGAGCAACGTCCTTGGGGAATTTTTTCCTGTATGGGGCAGAGTCGTGGAATGTTACACAGTCCATCTGTCACAAGCTGGACGTGTTCCAGACAAGATGTCTTAGGAGAATACTGAGGATATTTTGCCCACAACAGTCTCCAACGAAGACTTATAAAGAAGAACAGGCTGACCCCACTGTCTAGTGTCATCGAGCTCAGAAGGTGTATGTGGATTGGACATAATGTGCAGAATGAACCCAGGTGCCAGCCCAAGGGTTAGCCATGAGATGGAGATGGGGAAGAGAAATGGACAAGATCTGTGGAGAAGGAAATTAAAGAACTTGTATAGACCTGGGGCCATGTGCAGCATTGGGCTGTAGACAGTAGTAGGTGAAGGCCTTACCTAAATATGTATGCAACTTCAATGTGGACAATGTAGGTGATTAAGTCTATTATTCATCCAAGCTATTCCTAAAAATACCACTTGTGTGAAGTGAAGCCCAGTGTATTTATATCGGCCACATGACGTCATCATTTAGTGCACTAAACAGACATTAAAGTCTATAGACTTGGTTGGCAAATGATTTACGTCATAAGTGCTCTAAACAAAGATTGTAATATCCTCAAAGTCCATAGACTTGGCTGGCAAACGATTTAGTGCTCTAAACCAACATTCAAAATCCCATTGACTTGGCTGCCATGGCGTAATCTTCAAAATCTATGAATGACGTCCCATGATGTCTTCTGCCATTGACGTGGGCTGACAGTTTGTATGGAAGAAATTATTCCATAAAAAGACCACACACTTGGCCACACAAATTACGTCACGGGCGGCACACAAAGCCAGGCGTTGGAAAAAAAGTGGGATGCCTATTCTGACGTCAGAGTAGGTGAACACTTGGCAAGAATTAGCAAATATTCTGTGAAAATAGCTGACCTACAAGCTCACAGTCACAAATCATTGCCTTTGAGCTTGTAGATCATCTATTGCCGTTATTGTATGTACAGCAAAGTATATAGGGTTTAAGTGGTAAATAAATACATTGGTAAGTCTTCCATTGCCCTCACAGCCGTATTAACACAGGCATAGACTATATGGGGCCATGGACTTTTCTCGTTGCACAGACTTAGAAGAACAGTCAATCACAGACCATTCTGCTCAGAGAGCCCCCCCCCCCAAAAAAAAAGAAATCTTTCATTACAGAGGAGATAACATTTCATTTGAAGGAGAGACTAGAGAATCTTTCCTAAGGCCCTCTTTGTAATGGCCATGCACACATAGTTATTCATACTGTACTAATGGCCTGTAAGACTTTTTGGTCTCTCATTTGTAAATGGTAATCAGTATGCAGCTGAACATGCACACATGTCCCAGTGGACAAAGTAGAAATAGCATGCAGGATCATGTTAATGAGCTATTCTTCTGTAAGTACAAGACTTACGATCAAGACAAGGCCAGGGAGTTGAGACATATGCAAAGTTCCTGTCCAGGCCTCTGAAGATTCTTTTTGTGCATATAAAATGGCAGAAACCCATCACTAATTATCACTGCTTTCTTACTGCAGTCTGCAGCCTAAATAAATAAATTAACTGGAGACAAGTTGTTTCCAGAGCCCAAAATAAATGAACTTGAGTCAAGTTGTTTTTAATGGCACAGGAAAACAACTACCCATGCCATTTCTCACTTTTCATTGGCATACAAAGTCGTGCCAGTTTATCTCTGAATGATTGAGGTAAATGTGGCTGTAAAACAATGTTGAATGTATTATGAGTCCCTGAGGCAGTTTACACCACGATACAGGAAACATCCATCTGACACTGAGCACTTCTTTGGTAATTGTCTGTGTTTTTGTGGGGGAAATGGCGTGCGTACGTGCGTGCATGCATGCGTGTCTACAAATGTTCTAAAAAGAGGAGGGAAGTAATCAGTGTATTTATACAGTATGTGTATGTGTGTGCACGTGTACATGTATTTGCATATTCCACATGCATATGAGGACACTAGATAGAGGGCTCAAGGTTCCACTAATCTTGACATGAAGGTTTTTGCATTACAGCCACTGACATACCGTACAGTACACACAGTAGCACTGTTTGAGATAACACAGTGTCATTGTGTCACTGCACTATATTCCTAAGAAATCAGCAGATTCATATTTGCATGAATCGCACATACTGAATGATTTTCCAGTCTTTTATGACTAGTTTACATGCTGGAAACGTTCACATATACTGCGACACACGAATCACCTTGAACTCTAAACTGTACCAGCAGCAAACGAAAGGCAAACCAAGTTGGTTTTGTGTTTTGTTTGTGCTACTGTTGTGAATGAAGGTGACCGGCTTCATACTGTGAATGATTAGTGAGAGTGACGACAGGGAATGGAGAGGGTTAGGCATGGCCATTGTTAGCAGTCACACGGTTCCCTAGAGACAGTGTAAGCGATGCACATATTGGGCAAGGACACGCTGGGAGAAAGGAGTAGAGAGGAGTTCAGGTCCTTCATTAAAACAAACTGGGGCTGCAGCACACTGCATGTGGACACCAGCATGAAACATGAGGTGAAAGGCAGAAAGGAAGTAAACATACCCTACCCTCCAGAATAGTACACAGTGGAAACGGTTGCAATGCTATTGGGTTTTTTATCTTCAATTCTTAAAATGTAAGTTGCACAAGCACACTCCTTCACATAATACAAATATACTGTACATAAGGCTGAGGCTGCACAGACAAAAACAAAACAAAAACAAAAAATCAGAAGTGCCTATAGCAATGTTTAATGCAAGGTCAAACTTTTCTTCTCAGAGAGAATGGTGTTTAATACAGTCTCCGAATCAAAGAGGCTATTCCTGTGCTGTGCAAAATTCCCGGCAAACAATTCAGGTTGTGTCAGCGAATACTTACACTTTTTATTAAATCTAAGCCAAACCTAAGGATCTTATTTCCCTTCTTCCCCACAGTTATTGCACATTTCTGTTGGAAAGAAATAATGTTGAAAAGTCTGTATCCACATGTAGTATTACAATTTGGATCCCAAATACAATATTCAAATGAGAAAAGGCAATATCACAATCAGGATATGATGTTTTCAATATCGTGCCACCCTAGGCTAGTATTAGTATATATCCCAGCAACCACCATTGATTCAGCAAAAAATGCAAGAACCACTGCACTGACAGCAAACCTTTTCATTGCGTTAGTGTTGTTTTTTCGATTTTCGAAACTAGACTTTTATAAAGTCTAGAATCAATTATATTTACAGTAGCCATAACTACCACAACATTAGTTAGGTTACTAAAGGACCATGCCAGTGTCATTGCATGTTTAGCCAGCCCACTGACTACACTACTCCCCATTGTCAACGGGTACTATGTACTATGATGTCAGTGTCCTTTGTCAGAATAATTATTGCAGTACCCGTCATTCTCAGTTGTGGCACACTCCGTTTCCAGAGAACCACTGATATGACCAAATTCACACTCGACCATGCACCCCAGTGGCGTTACATTTGTGGAATTTATTAGATACAGTACAATATAATGAAAACTTGCATGCATAAATACGAGTCTCGGAGCTCCGGGGTCGAGTCCGAGTCAAGTCTAGAGTCTTTAACCTTGAATCCGAGTCAAGTTGCGAGTCTCAGTAAAAAAAAAAGGTTTTAATTAATTTAATTATTTATAAATACGCAGCGTCACAGCTCTAAAGGCTGAATTACAGTTGTGATGATCTACACACCCAACCCGAAATGAAAAATGCACAGAATGAATGTGCAGAATATAACTACATAATATAGATTAATTTAGGCTCCGCCGCTCTTTGAAGTAGCCAAGTAGGCCTATCAATCAAATCAATGACAAATGGACAAATGTTCACAGTCACCACAGCCAGTTTCAGATGGAAAGCCCGGAAAGGCACAATGTATATTCACGTTGGCTTGTTAAAGTTCCAAACTTCTCATGGCTCAATTTCCAATTCACAAGTCACTCTGAAGTATATATACATTTAGTTTCCACTGAAGTAATTAATGTCCAAGTATAGTCTCTGTTCGAAAAGTGAACCATTTTCATTCATCTTATTCGTCCAATGTTCCAAAACAGAGCTATCGTCGTGACAACTGACAAGTGACAACTTTAAACAGGCTATTAAATATCTAATACTGTAAGTTTACGGTTTACATTAATCAGCCTCTCAAACCCCATATGACTTATTCGAATGCGTAATGTGCGTCGTGTTGACAGCTTGCAGATCTGTTCTTTTCGACACAGCATAATCAATGATGCACGACATAGGCTACAAGTTCAATTTTGTAACCAAATAAGCCTGTAGATAGTACTGTAACATTACGTGGGCATGGTGCAACATGGAACTTGACGTTAATGTAGTGAACATTAATTAGCCTATATAGTGTTTAATAACGAGGCGCCACTGTGGAATGAAATTAACTAATATCCGCACAGCTGAGGACTGAGGTTCATTTGCGCAATTGCGCTGGGAGGGGAAAGAAAAGGGATGAGATTGGATTATTTTCAAAAAATACGGTAATGACTCGTCGATACTCGTCGAGTCATTGGCCTTGGTTACATGCAGAAATTAATTCGGAATGAATGGATTTATTCCAGTCATGATCAGAATAAAAATGCTCATGTAAACACCTCAATTCTTTCAGAATATCCCATTCCGAATGAATTTTCAGGGTCAGGAGGGGTGTATACTGTTTCCATCTGTTCTGGTAAAGACAGCAGATCTACAAGCTCACAACTCGTCGCGGCCGTGACGCGTTTTGAGCTTGTAGATTTGCTGTCTTTAGTCCAAAGTTATATTCCGAATGAATGCTTTGGTCATGTAAACAATTGAGGAATAGGAATACTTCCATGTCCATGTAAACAGTTGGGTATGAATCTCTGTTCGGAATGAATTTATTCATTCTGAATACATTTGCGCATGTAACTGAGGCCACCGAGAGTCATTTACCTCGAGTCTGAGTCGAGTCTGGAGTCTTTGGGGTTCGAGTCTGAGTCGAGTCTAGAGTCCCATTTAGTCTGGAGTCTTTAACTCAAGTCGCCATCTCTGGATGTTGACTCATAAAGAGGGCGCTCCGTTTGTTTTGCAGATGGGTTCCAAGATTGGTGGTTGTTTTACCAGATATTGTAGTTCAAACATCCAGGTGATAAGTTCACAAATATAATGATATGCTTCTACGGCTAATATTAATTCAAGTCACCATAATCATGGTGGCCATAGCTGAATGGGTAGAAAATCCGCCTGGGAAACAGAAGGCCGGGTTTGATTTGTAACCCCCACAATGTGTGTTGAGGTTTCGCAGTAATCATCTGGATGAAGCTGAAATCGCTGAGGCGCTATAGCCCCTCTCGTAGTTTACCAACCTCTCTCCTATATTCAGCTATAGTGAAGATTTTCGTCTTACACAAACATTAAATTCCCATTGACAATGAATGGAGACTTTACGTCATATGTACATGAGCAAATCAGCTAAATGGTAAATGGTGCATTTATATAGCGCCAACCAGCACACATCAGGAGCAAAACGAGGTTCAGTGTCTTGCTCAAGGACACTACTACACTAACTCTGGGGGAGCCCGGTTTGAACAACCTTGTGGTTACCATCCGGCCACCGGTGTTTATCCTAAACAAAGATTAAATTCCCATTGACAATGAATGGATGATATATGGTGATAAGAGCACCCCTCACTTCACACGGGTGTGATTTTTATTTTATTAATCAGCCATACTGGGAAATATATGTGGGACAATCAATGATGTGACTCTGTGAGCATGACAACACATTTGGTGCAAGTCAAGTGATGGAAAGCTCGCAGAGAACTATTAATCTAGTAGCGGCTTCTGAAAAACTGAAACACTCTCCCTCTTGATAAAAAAAAGAAAATACCCTTGTGTGTTGAGCTGAGTGGGTCAGGGGGTTTTAACTAATAAAAAGTGACAGTAACAAGAAGACTTATCGCAAGCCCTTTCTTCTGCTCCACTGATTTTAAGGAAAGCCCCCTTGTGATGGTGCAAGAAGAGAAGTATTTGAAAGCGAGAAGCAGAACTGGGGCTTTTGTTAGCAGGCATTGAGGGGGCAGTGGCCAGGGAGGGAGGCACTAGGGCAGGGAAGATGGATGGCTGTGGAGACTGGAGCTGACAGTGTGTAAGGAAGGCTGCTCTCAGGTGCTGCACCTGCCATCCGTCTCACTTTTGACCAGGCAAGGCATGAGTGAGATGAGGGGCACAGTGGTTTCACACTTTACATACTCTCCACTCACTTACCCACAAGCCTGAAAGACGTGCACGCACGCACACGTGCACACACACGCACGTGTGCACACGTGCACACACACGCACGTGTGCACACGCACACACACACACACACACACACACACACACACACACACACACACACACACACACACACACACACACACACTCTGAGTGGACAGAAACACATTGTCGCTGTCGGGCAGAACGTTTTTTTTTAATAGAATAATGCTCTGCCTATTTCATGTCATTTCACTTGTGTCATTTTACATATTTACTCAAAATTATCACTATGCACAAATACATACAACTGCACACAACTGTCAAAGGGACTGGCACAAGAAAGCTCAAGAACTCATTTGTTTCCACTGCAAAAATGTAGTCTATATCTTTGAAAAAAGTTTCACTTATAACGATACGCCCGAACTAGAGACGCCAGGTTGACAGTCGTTCAGTCTGTCTGTGTCTTCTTTAAGTAATTAACCAATTAAGAGTAACAGCTTAACTAGATTGGATCCATTGGAAAAAGAAAAAGAAAGAAAAGAACAGGGTCTTGTACATGCAGGATTTCTGCCCAACAGTGACAACATGCACACACACACACACGTGACCCGCCCTCACCTCTGTCACATACACTCAAAGCAGCCCATGGCCCCCTGGCCTGCCCATTATTGCCCAGTATTATCAGCCCAGTATTATCAGTATAATTCTTTTCCTTCTATTATTGGGGGCTGTTTTGTTTTCTCTAAACTTAATTTCAAGGATCACAAAGCTGTTACATGACCTTCTGCACAGAGAGAAAAATATGTGAACATTCAATCTCCCTGACAATATACTGTATAGTACATGAGATATGGGATAAAGACAAGCCGTATGGTGTGTGCCAACTGTCAATATGAGATTTATATTCTGCGTTAAGCTGTGCCTGATAGGCCAGATGCACGTGAACATCAAGGCCGCTATAAAAGGTGCAACATGGAGTTAGTAATTGCTCCACTGATGGAATTAGTGGCCCCATATTTGGCTTTGTGCATGTTTCACTGCAGAGCCATGGTTGCCACCAGTGAACCCCAATACAATCAGAAACAGATTAATTATGCAAGCAAATGTCCATGGTGTAGCCAGCCCGATGGCCTGCTTGTCATGCTTAAAGAGCACTTTAAGGAGACTTTCAGGCCAATGTTACTGCAAGATGGACACATTAAGCACAGTAAGTGGATGTAAATGTCCCATTTGTCAATTATGAGGTTCCCTGGCAAAAGCTTCTACACTATCCTGGTGATCAAGAAGCTCTGTAATGTTTTTTGTTTCTTTTACATTTCAATAAAAAGTGAAATACTGTAGGGTTGCTACAGTATAAATTAAAAATCACACCTGTGTGCACTGGCGAATCTTCAAGGCAGTGGGCCCCAGTGCAAAACTTTTGTTTAGGCCCCCAAAACAAAATATTGCACGATCTGATCAATGTGCATGTTTCACTTTCAATCCATACTGTATCTGTAATGTCTGTATATAAGTGCAGGACTGTCTGCAGGCTATCAGAAATTAGTTACTTTGGACAGATGGAACACAATTACCTGGGTTACATCTTCTGATAGTTGTACTTGAATGTTGACATGACATAATAATCCCATAGTGTTTCATTAGCGCGACAAAATAGCTGAGCTTTTCTATTCTGCTGCGCAGTGCTGGCTGCTGCATGAAACAAGGCTGTGGTAAAGAAGGAGTGCACAGTGATGTCACTGTTTTGCAATACGGAAGTAGTATGGACTTGAAGCTGTTTATAAACCAGCCAGTCAGTGACAGCATTGACCACTCCTTGGTGTTACACGACCGAGTAGCCTCTGAAATCAGGCTGTCTTTTCACCGCTGCGCCGTCTTTTCTTTTTCTCTCCCCCCTTCATGGACCCCTTGGGGGCTGTGCCCCGGTGCAATGCACTGTCTGCACTGTCGATAGATTTGCGCCTGCCTGTGTGAAGTGGGGGATGCTCTTATCATCATCATACCTCATCTCACTCTTGCCAATCACAATTTGCATCCTCACTTTTGTCTTTAATGTTTGTGTTTACACAATTTTGTCTTCAATGTTTGTGTTTACACAATGTTTTGTATACACACTTTTGTCTTCACCTTTTTGTTAAATGGTGCATTTATATAACACCTTTATCCACAGTGCTTTACATTCACCCATTCATACACTGATGGCAGAGGAGTTCAGTGTCACTTCGACACTAACTCTGGTGCAGCCCTAGTTCGAACTGGCAACCTCGCGGTTCCCATCCGGCCACTCTACCCCTGATCCACCAACGCTCAAACACTCAAAGCTGGACATAGGCAAAAATTGTATAGATACAGACTACAGTAGCTCTGGGGAAACTGTAGTGCCATAATTACAAAGGCTAATGCATTTAGGCAAGCTAATTTCCCTTCAGGTAAATAGTATTATGGTATGGCAAATTATCACTGAGAACTAGAAAAGGGCCGCAGTGGATATCTCCTACTAGACGCCAGTGTCTCTTAAGGTTACTTGACACACTGAAACTCTTGTCACATTGTTTACAATAGTATGGCTTTTCTCCAGTGTGGACCCGCTGGTGTGTCTCCAGTTTACTTGACACACTGAAACTCTTGCCACATTGTTTACAATGGTAAGGTCTTTCTCCAGTGTGGATGCGCTGATGTATCTTCAGTTGACTTGATGTAGTGAAACTCTTGTCACATTGTCGACAACAGTATGGTTTTTCTCCAGTGTGGACGCGCTGGTGTATCTTCAGGTCACTTGATGCAGTGAAACTCTTGTCACATTGTTTACAATGGTAAGGTTTTTCTCCAGTGTGGATGCGCTGGTGTCTCCTCAGAACGCCCAATGCAGAGAAACTCTTGCCACACTGTTGACAGACGTGGGTTTTCTTTCCAGGGTAACTCATCTGAGGCTTCTGTCCTTCTCCCGCCAGAGCTACGTTCTTGCTAAACTGCTGATGACAGTCAGGTTTTGGTCCGTCGGTGTCTCCATGTTTCTGGCCGGTTACAGAGCAGTTTATTTGCTGACGACGGGCTGCTGAAGGGATCCGTTCTTCCCTCTGCGTTTGGCGGTAGAGGTCGCTGTGGTTCCTCTTTGCGTGTTCGCGGAGGACGGCGTAGTCATAT
>OOFJ01074638.1:0-11291 GCA_900323375.1 Benthosema glaciale
AGTCACGAACATACCTTTGCGTATGAGGCCATGCTGATAGTCCAAGGCGCACAGATCCTGTTCTGTCTAGGCAGGAATCAGGATTCTGAGGCGTCATAACCCTTCATGGTTGCACATCACATCAACAGTAAGATAAAACTAATACCTGGAGTCAACTATCCAAATGAATGGGGAGTGTGCAAGAGAGGTGAAGCGGGAGTGCAGGCGGTGTGGAACGGATGGAGGAAAGTGTCAAGGAGTGATTTGTGACAGAAAGGTACCTGCAGTGAGGAGGGAAGATTAATACGACGGTAGTGAGACCAGCCATGCTGTACGGCTCGGAAACAGAGGCACTGATGAATAAAGACGGGAGGCTGAGCTGGAGGTAGCAGAAAATGTAATGTGAACGCTACGGTTCTCATTAGTATAGTGACACGCGGAAGGGCATGATCAGAAATTACTACAGCCCAGGTGTGGAGATAAAACAGGAGGTTGAGACGGCTTGGATGTGCACAGAGGAGGGATGAGGGATACACTGGGGGGAAGGATGCTGAAGATGGAACTGCCAGGCAAGGTGAAGAGGAAGGCCAAAGAGGATGCAGTGAGAGAGGACTGGACTGAGTACGGACTGAGACGACTGAGTGAGAGGAGACACAGAAAACAGAAGTAGCTACAGTAGATCCTGCTGTGGTGACCCCTGGTGGTAATTGGCTGAAAGAAGAGGAACGTTCGATCAACCACTTAAACCCCAGCATCCGTAATTTTAATCATTGTGAAACCCTTGATTTTGTCGAAGACAAGGTCAATCGTATCCCAAAGGTTGCACTGAGATGGACCCCAGTATGGAAAAGAAGTCAAGGTCGACCCAACAACACCTGGCGACGAACCGTGACAGCTGAGCTAAAGGAGATGAACCGCACATGGGGCGAGGCACAACATGCATCACAGGACGGGTCCCGATGGAGGCAGATCGTCGAAGGCTTATGTCCCACTTGTGACGAAGGGGATTAAGTAAGTAAGTTGTCGATCGGCTATTTTCCTGCAAAAGCTTTCCCTCACAAATTGTGTGTCATATTGTGCACCTACTGTATCTACATTTTGTTGATGTCGGGCATTTGAAGAGGGAGGAGACCTGCACACTGTTGATGTCGGGCAGAAACCTTGTATCTCCATATTCTAACTTTTCTCACAAAAGCACCAAAAGTAGCAGATCTGCAGGCTCGAAATGCGGCCTTGAAGCTATGCGGTTTGAGCTTATAGATCTGCAGCCTTTGCAGTTTTTTTAATCCTAAAAAGTAATACCGGTAGTTTGGGACATAATATGGGGTTTGACAGTGACAATGTGTGAAAATGTATACTGTTTTGTAGCGACCTCAAAGAAGTGGCCCAGCTGTAAGTCGCTCCTCTGAGAGAGCTATATAGCTCTCATAGCGTTGCCTGTCCAGGGATTTGATCCCAGCTCGGTGTAGCGATCGGAAGTGTGACACTCCTCTCACAGCTGGTGTCTGCATATCAGCTCTCTCTTAGTGCTACATGGGTGCTAATTAGCAATCCTAGTTCAGATATTGCTAGAATATATCCTGGCACAATTGCAACCAATAATAGCATGGTAAGATTGATGTCAATCATTCTTCAAATCAACACAGAGCTATGGTTCATTATTATGCTACAGAGGTAAGCGGTTGTGTAGATGTTTTTGCTCTGCCTTATGCAACATGATGGCTCGGTTAGGCCACAATCTTATTTTGCAGCTAAAAAGTACACTAAATATGTTTCTGAAAACATTTCAGCTAAGAAATGTTTGAACTATTCCCAAGTCAGTTGAGCTCACTGATTTTGTTACGCTATCTCTCTCTTTACTGCTCATTAATTAAGACTCTTCAGCTCAGGATTGACCATAACCATTTATTGCAAAGCTATTGCATTGTCTGGCAGTATGGCTCTGCTCATGTGAGATTACCTGTGCAAGTGCAACATACACAATCTGAGATCACAAACCCCCAGAGCAGAGCATAAGATATAACATGAACAGCATCATTTGCTAAAATGAAAACCCTCAAAAAGTGAGTTAGGAGGTTTCCTCCCGACAGCAACGCTATGATACATCACATATAGAACAATCCATAAGTCACATTATCACCGAATCAACCATTACAGAGCTAGATACCACATATCAGTAAACCCATAAATCACATATAATCACAGAATCACACATTTAATACTGGAAGTACCCTCGCCGGGACAACGCTCCACACGTCCCAAACTCTTCTCCCTTCTGGCTCCAAAACTATGGAATGCACTTCTCATTGCAATCAGAACTGCAGATTCGCTTCCAATCTTCCACCACAGTCTGAAAACGCACCTCTTCAGACTTAGCCCATAGCACTTGCAATATTACTTACCCTAGCCAGCCTCGACCTCCTACATGCGTATGCAAAGGCTCAACTTATGTATCTTAGATAGCATTTTATGTAGACTTAGATAGCAGTTTATGCAGACTTATAGCATTTTATGTAAACATAGCACATAGTGTCTATATGCATAGTTTGATTATAGGCCTATAGATGTTCCACTATTACGTTCCTAGCTTATGTATGATTCATGATGACTATTTTGTATGTATATGATGTATTGCCATGCTTTTTCTTTTGTTCATGCTTAATGTAAATCGGTCTGGATTAAGAGCGTCTGCTAAATGCCTAAATTTTTATTTTATTTTTATACAGAACTAAATGCCACAGGGAGGAGGCCGGGGAGAACAAACAAATGATAAATGGTACAGTCTCAGTGGTGTAAATAAGAGAACGGAGAATACTGACTGCTTACAGATGGCTTATGTACTAGTTAAGGTGTGTGTGCGAGTTAGCTTGAAGTGAATGAGAAACAGACAGACTGATTGGTGGGAGTATATATGAATTAGCTATTAGATGAATGAATGGGGGGGTCTGGGGACAGATAATTAGAAGTAGCCTCCTGTCTTCTGTGACGTAATTAACTATTGCTGTGCTGGATTATTGTATAGTGTTGTGTTTGTCGATAACTTGCCACTTTGGTATTGTCCTCAGGTCCAACTCTCCATTGCTATGTATCTGAAGGTTCCGTTGGAAAATATCCCTTTTGTTGTCGCTGCTTACTGTTTTTCTGGGCCCAACAACCACAACAAAATATTATTATATGGATGTGAATGGCTGAGACACGCTCAATGT
Source organism: Benthosema glaciale (assembly GCA_900323375.1). NCBI lineage: Eukaryota > Metazoa > Chordata > Actinopteri > Myctophiformes > Myctophidae > Benthosema > Benthosema glaciale. The sequence goes on from OOFJ01074638.1 coordinate 3,186, forward strand.
CCTGCCTACTCGCAAAATGTCGCTTCAGCATGACCTCATGTTCCCTATCGTGCCTTCAAGTGCATAATTGTGTCGGAAAGAAAGCTGGTACTTCCAGTGCAAGGGCCACACACTGCATTATTAGTAGTCTCACTCCCTCCGGCAGCCCTTGGTATAAATAAGTAACGGGCTATATGTCACAGAGAGCAGAGCCAAAGTGGTTGGTGAGGATTCAAATTGAAGACAGCGTTGCACTTGTACACAGTTGTAGGTTTAGTGAGTTACTGCTTTTTACAAATCATCGGAAATGATGCAGAAATCTGCAGACTCAGAAGCATGTCAGTGTTATTTTACAGGTGTACTGTGTAAGGCCATGTGGCCGTACGTTGCTTCAGTTTTAAACGAGAGGTAAGCACGTGTCTGTGCTTGTTAGCGTTTCATTACGCACAGTAATGCGCAAGAATTTGATGTTATTCTTCCAGACACCAACTATCCGTTATGCTGAGGCGAACACTTCAGTTCCATTTATTGAAGATTTATCCGGGTGGCAAGGAGGTTATCATGATAGATTCAGGCTGTCTCTTGGAACAGAAAAAGTCCCACGGCTGGGAACCTTGACTGGAAATGATCTGTGCATTGACTGGCTCATAGGGCAGTAGTTCTCAAAGTTTCGATTCCAGGGACGCATTCTGATACGGACGGGTCCAGCTACAGACCTTTATGGGTCCATTTGGGTCCCCGGAGATCCCCGTGGGGGTCCCCAGACCTTACTATGAGAACCACTAGGGAATCATTTACTCTTACTGTATAGTCTGTTAACCCATGCGATGGAAATGTAAAAAAATAAACACAAAAATAACATAACTAGTGCAAAATTGTATGTATGAGGATGCATACAGTAGCACACTTTTCCAAAATGAGCCGGGAGCAGCTGGAGAGGCCTTTCTCGCGCGTATACCGGCCCAGAACGAGGCGTTCAGAAAATGTGTGCTGCTGTGCATGCTGCTAAACGGGTGCCACATAAGAATAATGGCACCCGCAGATCGACTACCTCCAGCGACTACTTAAACAGGAAGCTATTTCATTCCAGCCAGCTCTGAGCTGTTTGTGACAGCGCTAGCGGGGAGGCAAGGGGTTTTTTTTGGACACGTTTAACTGGCTCCCCGGGATCAGTGCATGACACCAGAGGGACGCAGACAAACAGCATCATCAGTCATCATCAATCAGTCGCAAATCACCTGCGCCCTCCTGTGGGTTGTTTCATCGTAGGGGCGCTGGTTTTCAAACTATGGTGCGCACAAACCACTGGTTGTACACGAGCGCCCCTCTAGTGGTGTGCAGAGGAATCTGCCAACTATTGAAAATATGAAACATGCTACCTTTATAAACGTAATGCTCACAAATGACTATTACAAACTCTCTATCTGTCTATGTAGATTATTTATCCAAAACATATTATTAACTACTCTGATTTACTGTACAAGCTCACCTATCTTCTAAAACGTTATGTAGATGTTGGTGCTTTGAGACGTATATCCTGATGCCAATACTTTTGTACTTTTATCCAACATAACATTTTTGAATGAATGTGTCTCTTTCTGAGACCTGTAGAATCTGAGTAATTCTCCGGGGCCGGGTATGAGAGTATGAGAGTGAGTTGATGTATAGGTTACATTACTTTGTCTGGCAACTGCCGCCAATAAACGTTTTCCTAGAATTACACTTGCCTCCCGTGTGAACTGTGCATAGCCGAATAGGATAAGTTAGGTGAGGCACGGAGGCACAATGTCGACCCAGTGGCCAGCCATGCTGTGCAGAGGTCAGTGGAGCAGCAATGAGAAATAGGCTGGCAGGCTGCATCTCTGACTGCACCTATCCATCAGCTGCTGGACTGCAACTATTTATAATTCACATTAAAGCAGTAAACACACGCACGCGCGCGCGCACACACACACACACACACGCGCACACCAAAAAATACCGTTGTCTGCCAGAAAACTCTTATCTCCATGTTTTGACTTTTTATGGCTTTTTTGTCATTATTTTCATACATTACTTAATACTTTGTTATATAATACTCAATGTTAAACAGTGGAGCCTTAACCAGACTAAGGCACAGTCCCCAGAATATTAATGTAAAAACATTACATGCAGTAGTGTTGTCTTTACACTTAACTGAAGAGAGGAAAATATCTGTCTTTTTCCCATCCATCGTTTTTATTTTTTTCCTTCCTGCTACATTTGTTTTCTGAGTTCCATAGAGGGTAGGGACGGACTCACCCAGGTGTGCACATCAACTACTCAGTCAAACAAACACAGTAACCTTAGCACACGTTCATGTTACGCCAACAACAGCTGTGTCAGGTTTATATAGATGTATTTATAGTTTAGAGTTTTGTGCAGTGCTCATTGCATAGGCATTGTTTACGTACATTTCTACTCCATTTTTTCTGATTGATTATACAGTAAACGTTTTCGATCAAATTTTGGTTCCCGTGCAGCCGGCCGGAGAAACACCAATGGTCTCTGGGTGTGTAACGCTCTACCTCACCACTCAATCACTGCTCCCAGCTCACTGTGAAGCTGCTCGCTCATTCTGTCAGCCATGATGCAAAGTAACTTAGTACGTTTACTCTACTTATAAGTACAGTTTTGTGGTACTTTTACTTTACTCTAGTATGTACTTTGTTCTCTTTATACTGCTACTCCTCTACATCTCAAAAGCGAATTTGGAACCTTTTACTCCACTACAATTATTTGACAGCTTTATAGAATAGTTATTTTAGATTTGGATTGATTTGGATTATTTTTTACAAAGCATGCATTCACCATTTAAGCCCTATTTTATTTGAGCAAGACACTGAACCCCTAATTGCTCCCGATGTGCAGGTTGGTGCCTTGCATGGTTTCCCCTGCCATCGGTGTATGAATGTGTGTGTGTATGTGTGTATGAATGGGTGAATGTAATGCAGAATCTAAGTAAAGCTGTATGAAGTGTGCGTGCGTGCGTGCGTGCGTGCGTGCGTGTGTGTGTGAATGGGTGAATGTAATGCAAAAGCTATGTAAAGCGCTTTGGATAAAAAGTGCTATAAATGCAAGTCATATAAATGATTCATGCACGTCATGGTTTCATATGAGGGTATAGGTTTGTTTATAGTGATAACTGTCATTATAAGCTACTAGTACAGTATATTGGCAGAGGTATCATACTAACATATACTGTAAACTGGAGACATGTATTTTGTGTAAAAAACACAAAAAGATTCATCACCTTGGGTGGTACCAATTTGTGAAAATATCAGTGTTGTCCCCTGGACTAATAGAGCCCTGAGGGACTCAACCATATAGCATTTACCTTGTTAAAATTCAGACTACTTCCACCACACCATTCTACAGTGGTGGAAAGTAACTAAGTACATTTACTTAGTACCTTAAAGTACTGTGCTTCAGTACACTTTTGATGTACTTTCCAATTGTCTATACTTTTACCAAACATACATCGTTTTTTTTTTACAGAACATACTTTAACCACTTCAGCCCTACTGTATATACTGTACATTTCGGCCATTTGAAATTTGCCGTAAAACATTTGGGTACTTCTTCCACCACTGCCATTCTATCCACTGTTTTCCAATGTGGATATATTAGATTGTGCGTACGTGTGTGCGTGCGTGCATGCTTGTGTGTGCGTGCGTGCGTGCGTGTGTTTAAAGTGGCGTGAGATTGAAGGGTTTGGCCACACCAGAACAGCTCTTTGTTTGTGTGTCCTTCCACCTACATTATCTTGTTGCTTCAGTCTCTTCTGTAGAATACATGGCCGTTTGTTGCTATTCTGGTAGAGGAAGCCTAGATGAAGTGTCATGACGGTGGTGGTGGTGGTGGTGGAGGAGGAGGAGGAGGAGGTGTGTTTCCTCCCCAACAAGACGGGGCTTGGCAGACAAGTGGTTGTCAGTGTTGCCATATTTATATATAATAAATAATAAGCAACCAGGTCTATGAAGAGGAGCCTATAAAAGATGCAACCACATGAACAACCTGTATACATAAATAGCTAATCTACAAGCTCATGACGAGTCACGAGTTTGTACATCATTTCGTCTAGATAAAAAGTGCAAAATGTGGAATTTGTAAACCAAAATCTGGTACGGGGGTCCCTGGCACAACATATTTTCAGATTTTGGTCCGTGGACTAGATAGATATTAATTTGGTGGTCCTTATGAGCAGTTGAGACGAATAACAGTCTTTAGTCCATATTTTAATCTGGCCCCTCCCTGAAAAGGCCTAGCTGTCCTGACCCCATATCCATCATTTATACATTATGGATCAATAGTGTGGACTTAGACTGTTATTCGTCTCAACTGCTCATTGAGAACCTCTGGTTTAAAAACAATAATGAAAACATTTGGAAGCAAGCCCACATAAGAAAAAAAATAAAATTTAAATAAAAACGCAAACCCGCAATTGGCCAATATTTACAAGTGACTTTACTGAAAAACAAGCCCAAACTCAATACGCAGACATGGCAACACTGGTGACTGTGGCTGTGCTGGATGACGTCTGAATGTCTTCCTCTTGCATGAGACAATGAGGACTGCCTGGTGGACACTAATGGATGGCAGTGACTCAACTGTCTCCTGCATCAGGGATTCAGGGGAAAGCCACTGCCGTTGTCACATGAACCCTGATTGGCCCCTTCTCCTCCTGTTAGGGGTTGGGGGTTCAGGTCCTGTATAGAAACAGTACTAAAAGTGTTCATTTGGTGCAAAAAAAAATCCATTTGTGCACTCTTCTGAGTATAATTAACAAGAAAATTAACATGATTTTGTGCAGTGGGTTCTTCAGAGCGTACCAGGTTGTCCCCCATTAAATTGATTATTATTTAGGAACTTTGCATGTTTGTAACTTTTGTTCAGTCACAGTGTACAAATGGAACTAAATCCATGTGTACATTTGCATACCAAAACCGTGAAAGAAAAAAATGATGAGAACCATTGATTGTTCCTACGACAGTGGTTGTCAAAGTCCTTGGTGGGGTCCCAGGGGGTCCCCAGCAGAATTTGTTAATACAGCATCACAATCATTTAAACCTATTTTGAGATTTTCAACACACATCTTCACTTCTGGGGGAGTCCCTGGCGCAAACATTTTCAGATCGATGTGCCAAATCAATTTGGGGGTCCTTAACACGAAAGAGTTACAGTACCAATTACCAAAAGAAAACGCATTTGGGCAAATGTATGCCGTTGTCCTTGAATTTGCTCTTGAGATTGTCTAGTTTTCCTGCATGCCCCAGTTGGCCTCCCCTGTAGTCCTATCATCTGTGCACATTTCCTGTTTGCATTCAAGTCATGTTATGCCTGCCAACTGTACACAGGGATTACAGCAAAAAAAATGTCACGACTGGAAAGTTTCATTAGGCCAAGTCTCAGTCTGTGATTTGTAAAACAGCGTGAGAGCAACCCCCCACCCTAGCGCTCTGTTTCCAAACAATTAGCACCATATGTGCAATCCGGATATTTTTGGTATTATCATTCTAAAACGATATAGCTGAAATTGCATAATTTTTTCCTTTGCTTTTATGATTATATTCCAAGACCATTAAGGTTCATGGAAGTTTCTTGTGAACATAACATAACATATCACGTATGTGCCATATACGTATACATATAGAGTTAAAAACAGTTCCTGTTCCTGTTGTCATAGCAATTCAAAGGAGCTTTATTGGCATGAGAAAACAAACGTTTACATAACATAGTATGTAACATAGCATGTTACCGGTGTGTTCTGTTCCTGTTTGAGTTTTTGTTCATTAAAACGCTGTTGCACTTGAGCTCTTCTGCCTTTGCCTTTCAGTCTGCACTTGGGCCCTAAACCTCCTGCCTCGCACACGTGACAGATGCAATACAGCAGGGACGTCGACATAGTCTTCCAGGAGGGGACACATTTACAGCGGCCGCGCGTTCGCCGGTGCGTGAAAATTTGGCCGGGTTTGGACCGGGTTTAGACCAATTTTACGCGCGTCTATACAGTTATTTTATCATTAAATTGGTGGTAACACTAGTACTGTAACAGGGACCCCCCCTCAGCGTCCGGGGGTTAAACTGGGGGTCCTTGGAATTAAAAGGGTTGAGAATCACTGCTAGGGCCATAAAAATCTCTTAACATATGTGGCATATGTTTTCAAATGTGGGTCCGTGGGCTAATGAATATCAATTTGGGGGTCCTTGACATGAAAAAGTTTGGGAACCACTGGTCTACACAGTACAACATTATAGGCTACTTTCTGATCTTTCTTACCTGATTCAGTCCGACCATATTAGCCCAGGAAAACCCGTTTTGTTTCCATAATGTGTGCACTAGTAGAAAGTAGTTTTTCTTATCATTTTTTCCATCACCACAACAACGCAGCAAGGGTTGGGGGGGAGGAGGGCTGGCCCTTCTTTTAGCCGGATCGTTGCAGAGCAGCACTGTGTGTGACTGGAGGGGAGAGGAGGACGAGGACTGCTGAGGCAGCAGCAGCAGGGTCCTAGTGCCTGTCTACTTTTGACGCTCAGAACTGGGGCTGCTTTTAACAGACTTTTTTTCGTTCTCCGTCTCACGGCCGCCAGCCCATAAGGTCCACGGCCCATATATGGTCATCGGCCCCCGTGGGATGTGACCCCCCTGTCCCCCCCGTCGGCGACGTCTATGCAATACAGTGATATAAATTAAAACAGTTTTGAAGCACCATGCTTCCCAGTAAAAAAAGAGTCTCTCCTATGAGGCACTCCATCTCCTCTCCAAAATCAAATCAAATGAAACTTCATTTGAATAGCACATTTCCAAAGACCAAGGACGAAGCAAAGTGCTTCACAGACCATAACATACAAAGGGGCAAGAAATAAAATAAAAAGAAGATGTCAAATGTCAATGTCAAAGCAACATATAAAAACAACATATCAATATCATATCAAAAACAAATGTAGGGCGTTAATGTTACGAAAACAAATAAAAAGGAGATAAGAATTCTATGTCGGACAGCAACGATATATGAAAGCTGACATTGCAATTAGGGATGTCCCAATCCACTTTTTTCATTTCCGATCCGATCCCGATACCACAATTTTTGTGTTAGCCGATACCGATACAGAATACCGATACCAGAGAATAATATATATAATAATACAAAAAAGAAAAAAGATCTTATATGGGGCTATTCTTTTTATTTACAGCCATAGTGTCAACACCTTACCGATGTGTCGGATCTGTGGTTAGACTAGCATATTTGCCAATATTAATATGACCCGATAATGACAAATAAGGGCCAATACTGATACTTTTCCGATACCGATACAGTATTTGCCGATACCGATATGAACCGATATGACAAATAAGGGCCGATCCGATACTTTTCCCGATACCGATCCAGTATCGGGACATCCCTAATTGCAATATGTGATGCTCAATGTATTCATATATTCACTCCATGAATGTATTTTGAATGCATAATTGCATTGTGGGCAAGAAAAAAAAAACACTGGAGTGGCCAGTGATCGTTGTTGGCTCACGTCAGCTCCAGAGGGTCATACCAACTTCACTTACGTTTTTTCAGACAAATTACTTATTATTACTTATTATTAGCCCTGAGGGCGAGTCAACGAGAGCCCTTGAACAAATAATGAGTTCCGGCCGGTAATGACAACTCTGAGGGGCATTCATGTGCTGGTAACTTCCGGAAATACTGTAAATATGGTGTTTTCACAAAGCGATTGAAAGCACTCAAACTATATTCCGTTGCTGTCATAGTCATAGTTCATGCATTTTCGTTAATGACCTACTTCGTCATACTACATGTGTCACACAAAAGTAGCAAAAATAACCGATCTACAAGCTCACAGCACATGATGCGAAGTGTGAATGTTGTAGATAGGAATCTGTTTTTTAAAACCTAATTATTGAACCAAACAATGAAGACTCTTTTACATTTCCGGAAAAGTAACAGATTTCCACTTACTTACTTAACTTAAAGGGCAAGACCACTTTGCAAGAGTTTTTGTTGTGTAGTTACCTTGCCGTGCTGTAATTCCAAATGTGGACCAGAAATTAAAAAGAAATGTTCCAGTGATTAGAAAGAATTAGTTCAAAAT
>OOFJ01074639.1:0-10560 GCA_900323375.1 Benthosema glaciale
TCAGACACTATAATGAGCGTTACCACCATTATACCACAATAATTAGCACCAAACACAACACACAGAGCGCTTGTGGTTCTTTGAGCCAAACGGTCCGTTCTTAATAAGGCGAGAGGTGACGGTTTGGGCCATGCGTTCACCGCTACCTCAGTCAATGTCACTAATTGGGGGTTAAAGTTCAAACGCGTGGGACACACCCACCCCTACCGCCTCCTCTTCCATGGGCCCGCTGTGAGTCACTAGTCCTATTCTGTATGATCTGTTCAGGATAAACATAATGACACACAGCTGATGAATTGAAAACGGAGGACCCCAATGTACACAGGTCTCAGTGCTTTTCTGGGTATATCAATCCTCTTAGCAGACCTTGTATCGAAGTGTGCTTTCCTCGAACTGTGCAATTTTCAATCAATCAATCAATCAATCAGTCAGCTGACCACTGATGTAATGCTAACAGATAAACAACTCTTAAAGTACGTTGAGTAAAGTTGAGTAAGTCTCAAATATGTATTTCTTTCTTAACAAAGAAAAGAAAAGAAAAGAAAAGAAAAGAAAAGAAAAGAAAAGAAAAGAAAAGAAAAGAAAAGAAAAGAAAAGAAAGTTACTGCATCAAAAGTAATCAAAAACTATACAATAAAAAATGGTCAAACATTGGCCAAATTATCAAATAATATAAGAAAGAGGCAAATGTTTTGAAAATAGCCAATCTATACACAACGCTTTGCAATGCGAGGCGTTGTGGCATTCAGGCCATGTCTGGTGATAATGATAATGTGTAAGAAACCACCGGTCAATATTGTCAATGCACTTCAAGTGGAAGTGTTACCATGCAGGTTTGTGTGTGTAGTACAGTACACCAGTGAGGACAAGCGCTCACCTTCCCGACAGTGATTTAACTGGGATGGTGAGTCTGTTTGTGTCAGCGTAGCAAACGTCCACCCCAGGAGCATGGTCGTCCTCCAGCAGTCCGCAGTCTTCCTCCTGCATGGGACAGCAACAGACACAACACCAGGGATTAGTGACAACACAGTGAGCTCAGGAAACAAGGCCCTCAGGGCTTTTTGTGTTATCCTTTTAGCACCACTGTATAATCGTACCACTGTAACTGTTAATTAAGTAATATTACATGAGAGGGTGTGCTTTACGGCGAGTTCCATAGGCAGCGCAGAAGTGCATTAATGACAGTAAAGCATAACCCTCAAGTGTAATATTGCAATAAAAGAAACACGTTCACTGAATTTAATTAAGACCAACATATTAGCAAAACAATCATACAATCATAATGTTTTAATGACATATGTAGCCACAAATGTCCCAAGAAAATCGGTTACAGGCTTTAGTTCCAACACTATCATTGGTCCGACAGTCATTAGACCGACAACCTACCGCAAACCATAACCACCATAACCGCAAGCACGGCAGCAGCGCATGTTTGATCGGCCTCCATGCGATTACCAACTGGGGTTCCGACATGAAGCCATGCCCCCCGCGCCTGATTGGTCGGTGTAAAACTGTCATGGCGGCTAGCTGCCCGCCGACTAACCCTAAGCCAAACCCCAAAACCAGGTTTTGGGGTTTGGCTTAGGGTTAGTCTATTACTATCGCTACCCCAAACTCCTAACCTGACCTTAACCGCAAGCAGGTTGCAACGCTGTTGTTATTGTGGCGCCGCCATGACAGCCTTACCAGTTTTACACCGACCAATCAGGGACGGGGGCGTGGCTTCATGTCAGGAAATAAGTTTGTATCCCGGTTGGAAAAAGTGTTCAAGCGTTTGATCGCTAGTCGCTTGTTCCTGCATGTCTGACTAATGTTCTGAATTACCATTGGATCCCAGAAAATCGCTAGCCTAGCAATCTAGACCACGGCTAGAAGGCTGTTTCAACCAATCAGATTGCTTGCTCAAAACGACCTGTATAATAAAGTATTCAATCAATTAATCAGTGTTTATCTTTCACCGTTACCAGCTTCTCTAGCTCTTTCTTTTTCTTGTCCTCCAGCTTCTTCTTCTTGCTCTCAGGCATTAGGTCGTCCAGCCAGCTCAGCTCTCTCTTGGTGAAGAAGAAGTCCAGAAGTTTCCGTATGAACACCAACGCTAGAACCTACAGTACACGAGGCGGCTGTTAACAAGATTCCAAAATGATATTTTCAAACTCAGTGATGGAAAACGGACTCAAATGTTTTACTTAAGAAAAAGTATCAGTACTGCAATATAGAAATACTCTGTTACAAGTAAAAGTTACTACTCTAAAAGTACAAAAGTATTGCCATCAAAATGTACTTTAAGTACCAAAACTACCAGTAACTACCTGTAGTATCGAAAGTAGATAACACTTGATAAAAAAGAAAAGGAGAGGATTTTATCCCCTCTCGTCCTGCAGATCATAACTATGCTCGTTTTTGCATTATATTTTACATCAAATGCTGCACCATATTCAGAGCATACATGTAGCAGCTGTTGAAGGCGAGCACTACTGGGAGAACGAATTGCCAAATAGTCTGCATAGAAGTAAAAGTAGCCTACTGGAAAAAGTACAAAAAAAACAAAATTGTACTTAAGTACAGTACTTAACCCAATTGATGCCTGGTTTAATAAAAAAAATTGATTGATCTTGTGCCGAGGGTGCTACAGGACTTACCTTTATTCCATCTTAATCCAGCCGTATAATGTATTGATGCGCGAAGCCCCCGTTTGCCGAGGCTACATTTCAGCGTGCACAGCGTACAGGGAAGGGAGCTACGAGCATTCTCCTGCTTCCGTAAATACTAAACAGGGAGGCAAACGGAGCTGGTGTTGCGCAACGTCATCACGTTGGCTACGGGAAGCAGTTTAGGACAAAAAAGACGAAGCAAAAAATTGCCCGGATTTCACTCGATCGTTTTGATATCAATGTAATATAGTTAAGACGCCCACAGACGTCTCCGCTCACGGTCGTTTTTTTTTCTTAAGACGTCCAGTTAAAGTGTTAATAAGTACATGTCCTTAGTTACTTTACAGCACTGCATTTATTCTGTGTGTTCGCTTACCATCATAGGGAACACCACGGCTGCGGCGGAGGCCTTGATGACCCACAGCAGAATCAGACAGGTCAGCTGGACCAACGTGAAGACGTGGACCTTCCACAGAGGAACGTAGCGAAGGTAGATCAGATCTGACTGGTGCTTCGCGGGCATTCCAAACAGCTTGATACGGTCAAAGAACTGTCAAAAAACAAAAAACATAGTCATTGTTCAGGCCGCAAGTTAAATATAATTTCTTGTTTCTCAAATATTATCTTTAGGAATTATAGGACTGACTGACTGTCCACAGTGTTATGTGCTATGTATTCAGACCAGTATGAATCAGACTTGAGTGTCAGAATGTCCAGACTGTGACACATTTTTAGAAATCAGAGGTCTTTAGAAATTGCACTTCAAGCCACCTAGGAACGTGCTTCAAATCTAAATCTTGCAAAGATATTTTTTAAATGTGTTTTCTTGCTTTTCAGAAATCTGATTCCAATCTCATTTAGCCTGCAGCATACTCCAAGGACATTGCCTTGCCGAAGCTCCAAAGTCTTCTAACTAGCTGAATATCACTGCAGAGACACCAATGCGAACATTGTGTGTGTGATGTGGCAGATACTTAATGTGCGTGAGATTCATATAATTTAATTTCAAGAAGAAATGTCTGAGGTGTTTATGTAATTATGTCAAAGCATGTCGGAGGTTGATGTTAACAGCGGAGATACAGTATGTGTTAAAATCACCTTTCTAGAATTTGTCGGGGGCTAACGCTCAAACTCACTGCAGTGAATATAAAAACAGCTTTGTCCTCAGAGAACCTTGTTCAGTTCGGCAAGACCTGCCAGGCCGTGAAAAGTTTGGAGTACGCAGCAGGGTGTTACTGACTGAGACAGGTTAATGGAAGGAATAAGGCTCAGCCTTTTGTTATGATTTATTACTGGTGCACAGCAATACTGCTAATATCAGTAAGAACAAGTGTGTTTAACCTTCATCAGCAACTATGGCTTTAGGCTAAAATGTGTCTGTTCTTGACTACTGCTGTGCACTCATAATCAAGTATGCACGAATCACTAGACTTCATGACTTTGGCATTCCAGTTTGTTCTATATTCAGCTTCAACTTCAGCCAAAAAAGAATATCAGAAAGATCAAACAAACTGCAAAAGTGCAGAAAGAAATGAATGAGTTACTCAGTATAATTTGTGTAGTTGGCGGTCAAACGGGCTGTATGTCAAGATGGTGTAAGGCAACAGGTGCATTGTGTGACCACTAAATAAACCCACTGCTCAATCAAGAGAATCAATACTGAAAGGAAGTGAAAGGAAAGGGTTACAGAATGGGAGGAAGAGAGACTTTAATGACACATTCAAGTCAGGAAACACGATGAAGCGGTCCGAATAGTTCTTACAGTTGGAAACCCTCAGAGATTTTGAATTACGAGGGGAAAGCTTATCGTTACTACCAATACACAACAGTGCTTTCCTTTCATTTCAGCCACAGACTCTTATCTCTTACCAAGTAAATTATGTAAGCCTCAAAAGGTCCACAGAATACAATCTTACTTGAATGCCTTTGAGTGATGAGACGCCCATGTAGAGAAACACTCCATACAAAACTGGCATAGGAATGAACTGGAGAGAGAAAAAAAGGAAAGAACCAATGACCACATCGTGTACTCCAGTGGTTCTCAAACTTTTTCATGTCAAGGACCCCCAAATTGACACTTAATAACCACATACACACCCCCAGTTTGACATGCATTAGGCTCCAGACCCCCTCTTAATGGCATTTATGTCGCTTGGAGCCCAATTTATATTGTAAAATCAATGTTCATTTAACTTTGAGAGTGTACAAATGGAACCATGGTTCCATTTGTACACTCTCTGAGTTATGGACCCATATGGGTCCATTTGGTTCCTAACTATCATTTAGCCTGCGACCCCCTTGAACAACCAAAGTGGGGTCCCCGGTCCACTTTGAGAACAGGAAGGGGTGGGGTAAGAGGGTAGTCCTCTCGCTACAAAAAATAAAATAAAATAAAAAGAAATGTGTGTCGGGATGTGGGTGATTGTGGATGTATACGTGCAAGTGTTTTGCACATGCAGGCAAAAAGATGTGTATGTCCTTACACTGCAAGTCAAAATGCTGAACAAAATCGAACAGAATCGCTCTGACGTAAAAAATCTAATAAAAACTATTTGTTCAAAAATATAAATACATGTCCTCTGCTCAGATCATTATTATACTGTACAAGGAGTGTTGAACTCCATACCAGCTAGCTGTATAGTGTATCAAGCCAAGGTTTTACTAAAACCTTATAGGCTACAGCTTGTCTGTTTCTTATGTGCTCTATTATCGAGGAACCGGGAGTAGCGATTTTATTCACTCATCATACGACAAAACTGGTTACTCAAGAGCAAAGAAGCAACATATAAAGATGATTTATACAATATGTGGGCGTATGTCATCATGACCAGGCAACTATAATACAACACAAGGTTGCACTGGATAACTTACAACCCAACGTTCTATCACGTAACTATACAACCCATTGCAGTTAGGCATTTACGTTGGTAACAGTTTTTACCCCGAGATACTACGGCACTACATCAGCAGAATAAACAGAACCTCGTCTCATCTCGTTCTTTTTCACACGTCTCACCTTGAGCGCTGAGGTCATGAAAACAGAGCAGCCCATGAGGACAAAGATCATGAAGCCGGTCACCCTCTGCTCCCGGATTCCCAGGAACTTGGGCTGCTCTCCGGGGGCTGCGCAGCCCGACTCCACCTTCAGGCTGTTGACGTGGGAGATGGAGAGGACTGTGGCGGCCACGAACCAGGGCAGGCCCATGATGGAGCACACGCCCAACATGACGGCCACTATCAGCAGGTCCAGGTGGTAACCGCAGCCTTTCTGTAAGACATTAAGGGATGGAAGGCAGTGAATTCAGAGACAAGTGTGGTATGCTCTTCCAGCTGACCAGATAATTGACGTCGTCCACAGTTTGATTCTGTCTGGGGCCTGTTCCCTCTCTTTGCTCTCGGTTTCCTGTTTCCTGTTCAGGAGTGTGTCGTGACTCCTGACCTTGAGTTTGTGCTCCTTTCGGTTGATGATGACAGCAGTGATCTGTTGGTCCATGAAGATGAGGATAGTGCAGAGCAGAGCAGGAAGTGCTGCCACCAGCAGAGTCCACCAGGGGTTTCCTCCTAGTGGGTCCATCAACCAGCCTCGGTTCTTAGAAGTTGGCTGGAAGGAAAGATATACACGTTATCCCATATTGACGCCTCAGTGTCATTTTAGTTGTATGTATGGTATTTATACTGTATACTGTACATAGACAGACGTATATTCTTTAATGCATAACATTATGGCAAAACGGTCCTCGTACCTCAAAACGGTCTGGGACGTTGAGTTTTGGACTAGGTATTCCCATCAGGTAGTCGATCAGCACCATTATCATAATTGTGATGAACACAGCAAAGTCACTGATGGTAGATCGCACCTACACAACACAGGACAAGAAAAAACAGTACTATAGTTGTTATATAATTGAGATGTCAAGTACAATGTAGACCAGGGACCGTATAACTAACATTATAAGGGGACATTGGAGGACTACGGATGGAAACTAGCATTCTTGCTAAATCCGGAGTATTTACACAGCATTGTATGTGTGTGTGATGTTCACTAATGTGCTGACCCTCCCAAATAAACATATTAATAAATACAATGGGTCTTGACGTTGATTCACGTAAAACTTTACAATGGACAGTTTCATAAATGAGGCCGCTGGTGTTGGCTAGGGACGGACTTACCACTAGGCTAAGGATGGGCTTTTTTTTGGTAAAGTATTGCAATCCAATTCAAGTGAGATTTGACTTTGTTAGTTATTGTACATTCAGTTTTATTGCGTTATTTGCCGCTCCCCCCAAAAAACTGTTTGGCAAAAACGAACGCCCGTGTGGCAAAGGGAAAATTGCCGCAAAATGACTAAAATTACTCTATCCCAGGGGCATCGACTACTATAAATCCGGCACTGCTCTCAGCAGATTCAGACAGTAATTGCAGTGCATTTGTTCCAACAGTGCTCACATTATATGAGACACCTGCACGCAGCAGGCCTTGATGACACAGGAAGACTGAAATTGTGTGGAATTACGTGTGAAGAGCATTTATTTACAGCTGATTGCTCATGCATGCTGATGATGGGTGAATTTATATGACAAGGAGGAGAGTGAGATGTGATATAATGTTTTGTTAGCTTGTGGATCTGCTAGTTTTGACGAATGCCTCACCTATTTGCCTATTATGAGTGACATGGCCAGAATAGAGACAAAAGGGTGGATGTTGGCTCCCACAATGCTTCCACCATCCCGCCTGTAATTTGCAAGTTGATTGATTGAATACTTTTACCAGTTTGCAAAAGAGATTTATACAAAATAATCCTAAAAGGATCATCCAGAAAAGCTCTCAGAGCTTGTTTCTGTCTGGATTCAATTCATCAAGACGTCCAGTCATTTCCCAACTTTTATTTTGTCTGCGCAGTCAGTAAACTCTTTCTGAAGTTTGCTAATTACAGAAAGAAAGCTGTCATCTTCCACCAAAAGATGAAATCTTGCTCTTCTAAATGTGTGCTGGGTGGAATTACAGAGCATCTGGAGCAGTGGTTCCCAAACAGTGTGACATTTTGAGGTTTCCAGTTTGATCCCGGGCTCCCCCAGAGTTAGGGCTTGATTTTTGTCGCAACTCCCTTCTACCACTATTAGGGCATTTAGCCTAGTGGAACGGGCGTTCCCCCACTAAAACCTCCGCGACCCGTTACATTATGCATAGGTGTGGTTTGGGCGTTTTAGCAATTCAACCAAACCCTGTGCCACATCCCATTGCCTTTAAAATGTGTGACACGGGTGTCACAGGCATAGACATATAAACGTAGACACCTCTTCCGGCTCTGGGCTGTCTGTATCTCAACGGAGGGCTACATGGAGGCGATATTGGCTGGATATTGACTGTCTTTCCCTTATCTTTGCCCGTTATACCCAGCGTTATATTATTTCAGCCTTACCCATGACCCGTTGCTGGTGCCTGGTGCTGCGTGGTGCTGCGCTCCCTCCAGGCGACCGTTTCCTTTTTTTCCCCCCGGCGCATGCAGCCCCAAGGACACGTATTGTTGTTTTAATCATATCACACTTTTCTCACCTTGGTGGGGAAGTACCTCTCTGTCTTGAACTGCTTGAGGAAGGAGGACAGGAAGAAGGTGGTGAAGAAGAGGATGATGGACCAGAAGAGAACATCAGGGATGTAAGGGCCGTGGTCACCACAAGCCGAACCCACAAACTCCCCATGGAGATCCTTACACGCCTGCCAACGATAAGGGAACAGGACAGACCAGTCACTGAACGGCGAGTAGGAGGTGCTGTGATGTGATGGACGTGCCATCACTTTTGTGTGAATGAGCGTAATACTTAATACAAAATGTTTGGTTACATTTTGCACACATTTCCAACAATTCAACAATTTTCAAATGCTTCCATCGAAACAGTCTGTGCAACGGAAGCACTAAAAATTGAAGAGTAAAGTGCATACCCATTCTCCCCAACCTCTCAAATATATTTTGAAATACATAATCATGAACTAAAAATGGCAAACAGATGACAGCTTCAATTGGCAGCTTGTTATGTATCATTCAGAGATTGTTGGAATAGTTGCTTGGCTTGAAAGAGTACTCACTGACACACTGAGCCTGTCCCAGGGTATGGAGTCTGGCGTGTAACCCGAATGGTTCCAGGTCTGGATTAACCCGTCTGAGATGTTGGCTGGCGGTGAACACTGACACCTGAGGTTCACAGGTTACAGAACATTAGAATACAACACCAACTGAACCATTCACTCTTGCCAAAGACAACTCTAGACATTTATTTTCTGCGGTTCTAGGTGGGGGACATTTTGTTATTTTCCTTATCTTATTTAAGACATCTAAGGTTTATAAAAGACTGAGCCCCATAGGGGAGGAGCCTATCTCCTGTTTCTGTAGCGTAAGGGGGCTTAATGCACAAGTTCACCCCCTGGACATGATGTACACAAGTACACGCACTGGATATGACGCTAGTTTGTCGGCCGGCTAGTGTGTCGCAGGGACTTATCCCCAATCCAACCTTTGATGCTGAGTGCCAAGCAGGGAGACACTGGTCTTTGGTATGACCTGACCGGGGATCAGACCCAAACCTCTCAGTCCCAGGGCCACTATCCCAAGGCCACTGTGATGGCTCTGCGCCACCATTGCCCATTGGAATGCATTGAGCCTCAATTTCCCAGAAGCCCTAGGAAGCCAGTGTGACAGATTATTTTCCGGTCACGTGATCCAAACGTGTGACACGGGTGTCACAGGCATAGACATATAAACGTAGACGCCTCTTCCGGCTCTGGGCCGTCTGTATCTCAACGGAGGGCAACATGGAGGCGATATTGGCTGGATATTGACTGTCTTTCCCGAGATTCCTTGCGAAGCATAGCGGAAGCAAAGCGGAACCCCCGTTCGGTAAACCAATCAGGGGCGCTTTACTTCCGCCCTCCGTTGCAGACAGACCGCTCCAATGGACTGAAGCCGACCAACGAGGCGTCTATATTTTATAATATCTATGTTCACAGGTGTCTGCCTGAAACCTTATATCTCTTAAAAGTTATCAAAAAAACAGGTTACACACCCATACGGGGGCTTTTGGAACCCACTCAAGGACACTTTTAGACACACTGGTGTAGCAGAGTTCTTCCAGTGAGCCAACATGCACAATAGCAGCACCCTGACTCCGTTTGACCAGAATGGAACAGAGCCTTCATTAGTATCAGCGGTAACACATGTGAAGGAAGTATGGAAGCCGCCGGGGGCCCAAGTTCTTTCCAAAATGGTGTGTGTGTGTGTGTGTGTGCATAGAGCCCATTCCTATCCTGGGGCTGGGAGGGACGTACGAGTAGAAGGTGAGGTTGTCCAGCTCGTTGTGCGTGTTGACGGGGTAGTGCTCGCCCAGGTGGAACAGCTTCTCCAGGGCCTCGTAGATGAAGATGATGCAGATGAGGGCGGCGAAGGCCTCCTCCGTGAAGCGCGTGATGTAGCACACCAGAGAGCTGGCGTCCGTGGCCACCAGCACCAGACACATGAAGGCCGTCCACAGTCCAATGCTGGTCCGCAGGGAAAGGTAGGACAGGTCGTAGTCACTGGAGGGGGAGGGGGATTGAGTCATTACAATTATAATAATAATGATAATCGTAATTTAACTTGTACCGTTACCTCACTATTTTCAAAACATACTTCATCCGCATTACACGGCTTCATGCGACGGCTAACGGACACTCCACTACCAGGCCATGGTGGCATGGACATAACCTTTATTTAATCAGTAAGAAACATTGAGAACCGAGTGTTGTCTTTTACCAGAATGAACTGATCAAGAGGCAGACAAGATACATGATTAAGTTACACAATGTCTCTCTCACACAGACACACTATATGGGTGTGTGTGTGTGTGTGTGTGTGTGTGTGTGTGTGTGTGTGTGTGT
>OOFJ01074642.1:9595-21281 GCA_900323375.1 Benthosema glaciale
CTCCCTCCCCCCCCCCCCCTCTCTCTCTCATCTGTTCAACATCTGTTTCTTGTCTCTGGAGGTGACTCTGTTATGCTGTTTTTTTTCCTTGCTCTGATGTCGTTTCCTTTCCTCCTCCCTTGCAGCTCTTTGTGGACTACCCTGCCTGTCTCTCTAACCTCTCTGTTCTGTTCCGTCTGCTCTCTAAAGTAAACCGCTGCTTCCTTGAACTCCCGAGTGCACAAAATAATGGATACATTTTATTTTATTATAATCCATTAAAACCTGAGGCTGATTCTAATCTAAATCAGTGGTTCTCAAACTTTCCAAGATTATAAACAGCAGATGTACAAGCGCTGCAAGCTTGTAGATTTGCTTACCGTACTTTTG
Organism: Benthosema glaciale; assembly: GCA_900323375.1. Lineage (NCBI taxonomy): Eukaryota > Metazoa > Chordata > Actinopteri > Myctophiformes > Myctophidae > Benthosema > Benthosema glaciale. The sequence continues at coordinate 9,965 of OOFJ01074642.1, forward strand.
AATAGCAAACATAAAATCTAAAAGCTTCCCTGGTTTTAATGGGTTAAAGATGCACTCTGTGACTTTCTTGTTCTACGCCCGGATTTTAACCCTTTTCCTACAGTATCTTCGGTATTTCCCCTATGTTTGTTGAGCACTGGCGCCCCAAATTGATATATAATACATTCATAATTTTAAGAACGATGTCTCAATTGGAATAGACATTCAGGAATACAATAGTAAATTACATTGGTTTTCCCATCGACCATAGTTTAGCTTTAACAGTTTAGCGCTAACCCTTTTTTTATGGTCTGTGGGAAACTCTGCACATGGCGCCGGGAGTGGTTCTCTGGGTCCTTGGGGGGGGGTTTCAAGGGGGTCCTTGAGGGAGTTCTATTCATTTGAGGGTTCCTTGACATGAGAAAGTTTGAGAACCACTTCTCTAAAACCCTGTTTAGGAGCCATCTATAGGGGAAACACTCGCTTTCTGCTCTCTCTCTCTGTCTTCTCTCTCTCTCTGTTTGTGTGTGTGTCTCTCTCTCTCTCTCTTAAAAATGTCTGCTGTAAAACAACTCTCCTTGCCAAACTAAAGACTCTTTCTCACGTCACAGATACTGTATTCACCGGTGTTTGCTTGCTGTCTAGTAAACTGTTATGTAATTTGTGTGTGTTTGTTGTGGTATGTGTGTGTGTACGTGTCCTGTATGTTTGTGTGTGTGTGTTGCGTGTTGCGTGCGTCCACACGCTCCAGACAAGAAGAGCCCCTCGGTGATGCTGAATGTGTCGGACCAGAGGCTGCTGGAGGCCAGCCAGCAGTTCCAGAAGAAGCAGGGCAAAGGAACCGTGGACGTGTGGTGGCTCTTTGACGACGGAGGTCAGACTTCAACTGCTTTGATTATTAAACTCCTGTAGTCCCTCTGTGTGGAGTTTGCATGTATCCCCTCGGGCAGGGGTTCTCAACCTGGGGGTCGCGACCGCTCGGAGGGTCCCAGAATCATTTTCGGGGGTCCCCTACTAAAAATGTTAGGAACCCCTGCCCTAGGGTAGGTACCCTCACAAAACACAGCAGTAATCCTGGTCCCCCCCCCTGGCCAGCCGGGGTGCCTGATGGAGTGGATAGGAACTGGTTGGAATAACGTGTTCCACGCGCTACGTCCAACCAGGGAAACTCCCCCTTGTCAGGTGAAAAGAAGTGGCTTGGACTCCTCACGCATTGAAGGTCAGTCCATTGCTGGCAGAGGGAGTGTAGCACCCAGGATTATACTAGACTAGACAATTGACACAAATTCTGTTACAAATATTGTGGGATAAAGTGGGGAAAAAATCCTGACTCTCGCAGAACCTGACTTGAGTTACTTTTTCCATCTAGCCGAATTGCTTCGCCAAAATCCAGCAGATCTACAAGCTGTTTTTTGGCTAATGTTTCCCGCCCAGAATATGGACGCTGGAGTTCAGGTGGTCAAGTGAATGACGTTTTTGTCTCTTCCCCCACACGTCAGGCCTGACCCTGCTCATTCCGTACCTGCTGACCAATAAGAAGAGGTGGAAGGACTGCAAGATTCGCGTCTTCATCGGAGGCAAGATCAACAGGATCGACCACGACCGCCGAGCGTAAGCACCTGTTAGCACGTCCCCATACTCGGTGGTGGATGATAGTAACTAAGTACATTTACTTGCTTAGTTACTATCCACCACTGATGTACTTTACTTAAGTATTTCCAATGCTTTTACTTCTACTTGACTACATCTCGGAGGCAAATATTGTACGTTCACTCAACTACGATTATTTGAAAACTTTAGTTACTAGTTACTTTTATTATTATTATAAAACATACCTTAACTCAGCCCTATACATTTAATTCCCAAGAAGTCTACAAAATTAGAGAATGTAGAATAATTGTTGTTTTGATCAACGTTTGCCTGTTATATATCTCCTGTTGTACCACATCAATACAGCATGGAATTGTGGACAAAAGGTTTTGCGTCTGCAAGTCTAAATCTCATCATCGTCCGCGGCTCAAATGCTTAATAAATAATGGACCTTGACGTGAAATGGTTTGAGAACCAAACGTCTAAACATTATTGGATCATTCCTGAACGGAATAGACCGTTATTTGCAGCATTGCGATGAAATGTGCGCGTCTTGGAGGCCGTGGGCTGTGCTTCAGGCAATGATGTTGTTTTAGAGACGCACAGCCTCTTTGAGGCAGGAAATCACCCTGATCCCAACAAGACATTTGACTCAACATCTGCACTGCCGAAAAACAAACCCAGTTTGAAGGGTTTTTTGTGGGTCTGATTCTGTATGATTTCCTGTTTGAAGAGCGGTTGGAAAGTAACTAAGTATTTGAGTACAGTTGTATTGTATACTTGCTTTACTTGGGTATTTTAATTTTCTTTTCTTTTTTTAAATTATATATTCTTTGATTCTACTCTTTTTATTATTATTATTCTACATCTCGGAGGCAAATATTGCACTTTGTACTTTAGTTCCTAGATTTGGATTAAACATACATCAAACTGATCAAGCCCCATTTTATGAATGCTGCATGTAGATCTGCTATTTTTCAAAATAATTTGGGGCATGCAGCAGTCTTCATAATGCATATACTGTACTACTCAGACATAATGCATAAAACAAGTACCTTTGGTACTAAAATAAGTACAAGCATATTTCGTTTCCAGTTACCAGGACTGACGATACGTTCTTGGGTTACTTGATGATCCTAGATCAGGGGTTCTCAAGGTTTTTGGCTGGGGACCCCTGGAAATGCTTTGGCCATGTCTCGCAGGTCTGAAAATGTGTGTTTTTTTCCTTCTTCCTGTATGCAGGATGGCCACGCTGCTCAGCAAGTTCAGGATCGACTTCTCCGACATCACCGTCTGTGGAGACATCAACACCAAGCCCAAAAAGGAGAGGTAAGTGTGTGTTCAGTCATTCAACAGACAACCCTCCTGCCTAGCGCCAGGGTCTTGAGCTCTTCTGCAGCGGTGTTTGCACCGCTGTGCTGTCACGTCTATGTAGGTCTTCCCTTCCTGCCTGTGCTCCGGGTTGGCTCCCACAGGTGTCGGTTGACTTGTCACCAGCCTCATCCTTCTCTCTCTGACCTGGTCTATGACCCGGGCGCATGTGTTTCGTCCGACAAGCATTAGTCTGTCACCCTACCCCTAACCAGAAACCTAACCTCACAGGGAAGCCACAGGTGAGTTTTACCGCCTCAAAGAAATGATTGTAACTTGTAACCTCCTCTCTCTCTCGCTCTCTCTCTCTCGCCTCTTCTCAGCACGACAGCGTTCGAGGAGATGATCGAGCCGTACCGCCTCAAAGAGGACGACATGGAGCAAGAGGCGGCCGAGACGCTGAAGAACAACGAGCCATGGAGGATCACCGACAACGAGCTGGAGCTCTACCGCGCCAAGGTCAGGGCTGTCACCATGACACATTTTAGTTGCACAAATAATTGTGATTAACATTTTAATTGTGTTTTGGTCTGTTTGCCTTTCAGGCTTCGTAATTACAAATTGCACAGGGCTGATATGACGCATAACATAATAAGAAATCACTGACACAATCATTTTTAAATGAAAAAAGAAAAGTACAAAATACGGTTGAGAAACCACTGTGTGACGGCATTAGCTAGGATTTACAACCCTGGTGTCGGGTTGCACACACCACTGCTTGTCAGTAAAGTTATTTTAAGCAGACAACTTGACATACAACTCCATCTAAAACATTTTGTTTTTTTTGTCCTTTCAGACCAATCGCCAGATCAGACTCAACGAGCTTCTGAAGGAGCACTCGAGCACAGCCAACCTCATCGTCATGTAAGATCACCTACTGTACCTGCTACTTACCCCTCTTCTGACTGATGTATTTATTTACACCTATTCTACCCCTCTGCCTCTTTTATTTATTTATTTCTTTACACCTATTCTACCCCTCTGCCTCTTTTATTTATTTATCACCTGTACCACTCTTCTGACTGTTTTATTTATTAGACATTAGGGGGTCTGTGTCTACAGCATGGAACGCCTTTTTGGCTCAGGGCGCTTTGGATATCATGCCCACAGTGCTTTGGATATCATGTCCACAGCGTTCGCACACACTGAGGCCCACAGTGCCAATCAACCAACAAAAAAATGTATCTGTGGCTAGACTTGGTCTTGTCCATTTGATCATAAGACTCAATTACTGAATGTCAAGTCTCCATGTTTTCTTGATAAATATGCATGACACTGATTTGCTATGACACTATGTCTGTGGCAAGTTTTACACACCATTATAATGTCCTTAGTTTGATCATAAGACCCAATTACTGTCGTCTCCAGGTATTCTTCATAATATGTGTGACACTGATTCACTGCCACTATGGCATAGTACTAGCAGTTCTCAAATGCTCAGGAACCTTTTCCACCAAAATAACTTTTAGGGTTCTGAACCAATTAACTCTGAACTGGTTCAATATTAGGTGGTAAAGTGGCCCGAGAGTATATAAATGTGTGTATGTGGGTCCATTTGGTTCCATCTGTACATGGTGTACACATGTACATCAGACCTATTATGGTCATTCGGGGGCCTAGCTCTTTATGCGCTTCTGGTAATACATTTGTCCTCTACAAGTCTGTAGCAAAAAATATATATATATATAATTTTCACAAACCTGTCTTGTTTTGTGTGCGTGTTTCAACAGGAGCATGCCTCTGGCGCGGAAGGGCGCCGTTTCCAGCGCGCTCTACATGGCCTGGCTAGAGACACTGTCCGGGGGTCTGCCTCCCTGCCTGCTGGTCCGAGGAAACCACCAGAGCGTGCTCACATTCTACTCTTAGAACGAACACACACACACACACACACACACACACACACACACACACACACACACACACACACACACACACACACACACACTACTACTACTGTATAATCCAAGCACACTCCCATTATCTATAGAATAATACCCGGTGGTTCTCAAGCCGCTTACTTTCAAGGATCCTCATAACTCTGAGGCCATTCCGTTCTGGATTCTAAGGAACCCTCTGAACCAATTCATTGCCAGTGGATAAAAATAAATAACAGAACCGGTTCAAACCCGGTGGAAAAGAGGCCTGAGGAGAGTGTACAAATCAAACCGAATCCATTCTACAAATTGTACACTCCGAGTGGAACAGACCCATTCAAGGACCCCTGAGTGATCGGCAACTTTGAGAACCACTGTAATAATAAATACCACACCTACCGCCACCTACTGGATCATCTAGGGACACAACCACACACACACACACACACTACACAACAGACATCCACACTTTCCGTCTTAAAGGGCCTAGAGCTGGGGGCGTGGAAAATTTGAGCCCGCCCAACTGTGACTTGACCTTATCGGCCACCGTTTTACAAAAAAATAACATACCGGTTAACTGTAGTTTGTTAGGGTTTATTTTTTAATGAACATATTTTTATTTTTTAAAACTGTCAGGCGATTTGTTCAGGTATTTGTCAAAATCCCCCCAACCAGGTGCTACTTTTTGGCCGATTCAAATCGATCCGCACTTTCTATGCTTGTGTGATTTAATCACATTAACCGTGCCGAAGGTTCTCACAATGATTTCTGATTGATAATCTTTCCCATCTGCCATTTGTCGTACACGACCCTGTAGGCGATCAACAGCATCTCTAAACATGCAGAACGACGCTGGTGTCTTTGTGGACCTGTACGTCCCACGTAAATGCTTTGTATGAAAATGGCAGATCTGCAAGTGAATGTCTTGATGCATTGCAACGCTTCTGTGCGCTGGTAGAGCTCCTATTTTGCCACGGGACAACAAAATGTAATTCGGGATGGTTAAAATGCGTAAAAGTCGGATGAATCTACTTCTGCGTCTGCAGCAAGTTCAAGTCCGCCCGATGAAAGATTTTCCACGGTGTGGTGGAAGTGAAACGGAATCCAATCGGTCTCCTGGGAAATTAATCAAATTACAGTATGTTCAGTAAAATGGTGGTCAGTAATGTCAAGTATAACCATGAGTCATAGTCCATGGACTCTACATAACAGACCAGACGCTATGGTGCTTTTTAAGTCCTCAGACGCGCAGACACACATCCGTAGGAAGACTATTTAAACAATGTCATTGAAGTGGTTAAGGTTGGAACATTTTTTTCCATGAAGCTTTCTGAACTGAGTTTCATCTTAAAAAGGCCTTGTTGTAGTTTGTTGTGCACAACAACAAACTATAAATTGGGCTTTTTAGCGGTTCCTGTCTCGTGGTTTTTCACCCCACAAAGTGGGAGGAAACCCCTTTAAAAGTTGAGTTCACACTGATGCACAATGTTCACGTCATCGATGACACTGCTTTTATCCCCTGGATTCTCTTGATGTCATAACTTATTTTTTTTTCTTTTCTTTTTCTTGTGACGCAGCAATACTTTTATTTATTTTCTTCTCTTGATGGAGTATTTGGGAGAGAGAGAGAGCTGTATAGAATGCTTTGCAACACCTTCTATAGCCTTATGGATGTGCCTTTTCCAGTTGAATCAGATTTAAACTATTGATAATACACTGATGATAATACCTATACGAGTAAATACTTTTATTTTGGAGAATTGCGTTCGTGCAAGTGGAGGCTGCGTTAATTCTCGCTCATTCCTCTTCTGTTTTAAAAACCATCCTATGAGTGGCTTTTTGTCGTACTCGACTCAAGCCACATTAAAGTCTTCCTTCTTCGACGCCGTCGTCCAAGTAAACGGGCACATTTGTTGGTGCACTCCTGCAGTCACAATCTAAACTCCCTGAAATGGGACCACATTTTGAGCGGTCCACAACTAAATATTTCTCTCTCTACAGCCGAGATCGTACGGTGGTCTCTTGTTTAGTTCTGTGTCAGAAATGAATGGGATGGATGGGGGTATAAATGATGCTTAGGATTTTTGTCGTGTTTTTCCGCAACGCTGCTTGTTGACTGGACGGTTGTAACTACATCCCTGTTCCGTGTTTTCCCATGAAACGCTAAAAAAATGACAGCTTTAAGCCTAATGTATGCTGCGTCACGCTCAACAGGAAAAAAAAACATCCGGCATGAAAAACGTTTTCTCAGTTCGGAAGGTGTTATTTTTGGTGAGCGGCAATCATTGTGCGACGAAATATTAAATTAGCCGTTTAGCCCCACACAAGCCACTTAAGACTTTGCCTTAATGCTAGATCTAATGATTGTCAAGATTTTTCTCTTATAAGCCATACTGGCTGGAATGTTGACCTCCTCGGGGGGAGGTTGCGTATATGGACCGCGATCCATTGGTAACGTGAAGATAACACATTGATTGTTCAGTACGTTCTACGCAGTTTTCGTGTACGCATCTAGTTACACTTCCATGAATCGCCTCTGGTGGAGCGGTCTGCGTTGTGCGTTCGCCCAAGACACGGCCATGATTTTGGAACTTGTGCGTTCATGGACAGATTTCCGTTTAATCTGGTGGTTTTGTCATACTGTCACGTTCAAGAGCATTAGCTTCCTAATTCCACAGACTCTGTACTTGTGTGTAAGTTGTTGGTGACCTGCCCGACTGTTTTTAATAATTTCAGAAGAGGGGAGAATCGCTGGTTTAGCAGAAGCCACAGTTCAAAGTGGTGATCTTAAAACACACGTCTATGCAGGTGACTCGATGTAGGAGCGAGCGTGGTCACTCGTGCCACCATTCACCTCTGTTGTTGGGGGGGGGGGTTATCGTATAGAATGTATAGCCGTCGTGAGCGTTTTTATTTTACTTTTTTATTTCTTTCCAAAAGCTGTTGGTATGCTACTCGGGAGCTTTTCTTAAGGCAACTTGCTATGTATCCAAGTGTACAGGCAATTCATACTTTGTTGTAATGGCGCGTCATGTAGTAACAAATAATAATCAACCAATTGATCCAAAGATATTCAGTATAGATGGAGGGGCCTAGTGTAGAGCCTTTCGGAATCTGGCCGGCTAAGTACAGGGTTTTAAGTGTAAAACATTCGTTTTGCGCAAGGGTACAGCAAAGCATGAATTGGCCTCAATAGCTGGCTGACAACAGAGGTGTCGAATTTGTTACTGCCATCATCCAACGGATCGAAACAGGGTTGTTTTGTCATTTGTTTATTCTTCTGTTTTGACCTTTGCCTTCCCCTCACAATGTAATGTCCATAGGCTCTTCTAGAAGTAGACTTGATTTGTTCCCACATAATATCCTGTCCTATATGCAATTTGAAACGAGAAATGTGGCAACAATGTTGCTTAGGTTAGCTGAATATACTACACAAGTACGAGTATGTATAATCTTTAGTTTTTCTCATTTATACAATTCTTTTTTTTTATTTTTTACCTCGCCCGGTTTCCACGAGCATTAGCGTAGATTTCAGTCCCACGTGGAAAATCGGCAGAGATCCAGTGTAGTTTTTTGGTACTATTTAATGTAGGATCATTCACGGTTTAACACACCATACCTAGTTGGGAAGATTATTTCATGATGTATCGAATAGAGCTTTTAAGAATTCCGAATGTACTTATTATTAGGCCCCCTTGTACCTCTGTGATATATATACTCACCCCCTTCAGTACTGTTACAAAGAAACAATGTTACAAAGAACCTGTTTGTTACATTTGTATATTGAAATGTATTTGGTATATATACATATAATGTATATGTATCATTGCAACTTTAATAAGAGGGGATTCTTCTTTTTTTTGTCTTTCATGTTCCAATGTGCACGCAAATGAAAACAAAAAACCTTGCTTTCAGTGGATACATCACAACCAAATAAAGCGTGTTAGTGTTAATCTGTGCTGTTTGCATTTTCATCCATACTCAACGGTTTGGGCCGACCTGTCAGTAATATTGTGACTTGTTGCACCTCTCAATAGGCTCTCTATGCACACAGGATAACTCTTCCTACTTCCTTTCCCCTTTGTCTGTTCCCTTTAGTGTACAGTGGTTATCAAAATGTAATTTCAATGACCCCCATAGCTCTGAGACTGTACAAATGGACCCTTATCGTCCATTTGTACACTCTTGGAGTTACGTACCTTTAACGGGGCCATTTGGAACCCACTCAAGGACACTTTTGAAAGCCACTGGAACAGCCACTGGAACAGTGTTTCCAGTGAGCCAACATGCACAATAAGGGCAACCTGACACTGTTTGACCAGAATGGAACAGAGCCTTCATTAGTATCGGTAACACCTGTGAAGGAAGTAGGGAAGAGGCCCAGAAGTAGGAATTTCTTGTTGTTTTGTGTGCATAGAGCATACTTAGACTTGTGTGGAGTCGGATGCCAAAAATAGACAATCAAAAAGTTCTCGGGGAGCATTTATATCGTTTATTTTTGGCGCCTGAATCCATCGTGCTACAAGTCTAAATCGGGCTATCAGACTTATTCCGCAATATATACATTACATTTCTATACCATGCACCCTTCTCAGAACCTTCTGCAGCTCATTTTGGGGTCCATTTAGCCCCCTCTGCAAAGCACTGCTGCACTGTATGTACGTTTAGCCTAAAACTCTGTAACTGGCGATGAGGGGAAAGAAAATGAAGAGTGTCTGAATGCGTGTCATCCCCTATAGATCACACTACAAACATAACTTAAACCTGTAAATACATTTAAGTAGTATCACCACACAAAATTAAGGGAGTGGACATGTTAAAAAAAGTAAAAATTATAATGGAGGATATATTTATTTTTAGTTTTAGAATTTTCTCCAAGTTATTTTCTTTTCGAAACGCATATTTAGTTTTAAGTTAATTTGCATGTAGAATTTTATTTTTCTCTGGGGGGCGGGGGTGATTTCATTAAATTAAATTTCCCTTTTCTTTTCAGTCTGTATATTTCTATACTTTCAATGCCTTTTTTTTAAAAGAAAAGCTATGTTGACACAAATGGTTCAAGCCAGTTTTATTTTATTTTTCCAGCTCACCTGCAAAGGTGAACGCATCAACCTGTTGGGTTGACACAGTAATGTTTTTTCTTTTCTTTTTTCATATACTGTACACTACTGTTACCTGTCACAGATATGCTTTTTTTTTTCTAACATTTTAACATTTAAAATTATCTATACTTTGTACATCTTTATTGCAATAAAGAAATCAAATGAAATCAATTCATGTGGGATGTTTAACGGTTTACTTTGTCAAGTTTAGTTTAGTAGTTTTCGTTCACAAACAATTCAACGTAATGGTGCATTGATAACAACAAAGGGCAGCAGAAACAAGTCAATAGATGAAAAATCACACCTGTGTGAAGTGAACGGTGCAACTGTACTGGACGTGGGAAGGCACACCATAACCAGTTATGGCGTGCCTTCCTACATCAGAAACGGATGCCAACAGGCTTCTTTTGTTTAAAGTGGGAAATTTGGTATATGGTCTTTTTTTATTGGCCTAAAATATTGTCTATATATATTTGTGAATGCACTTGCTGACTGGCTGTCAGTATTGGGCAATTTCTTTTATAGTGGTTTCTTGTGACCCTACCATTAACATCTTATGGCAGGCAAAGATTTAAAACTTTCCCTATGCTTTAAGTATGTGACATGTCATACTAGAGGGTTTTCATGATTCTGAATCCATTCCAAGCATTAGTTTTGCACACAAAAACACTCCTTGGGCTAAAAACGGCCATAGACGTCATGACTTGTGATGACAAATGTGATGAGGTGAGCACATTTTGGGCAAGTGGCTATGGCTTTGTGAGCTAAGATTGTAGATTGGCTATTTTCAAATGGCTGTAATGAAGTGATTTTTTTTTAAGTGATAATTTCTGTATTTCTGCAATGTTACAGTTGGCCTGTAGGGGGAGATGCTAACCACTCTTGGGCTACTTGGTTGAAAATATATTTGGTAACTTTTACAGTACAGTAATTACAATGTAATTAACATGTATTACCGGTAAGAAGTATTTACTAATTACATGATAACTTCTAGGTAATTATAAGTATTTATTAGGCCTATTGGTGGGCGACTCCCCAAACATTGATTGATTGATTGATTGAAAATCACTAAGATAGCATACTTGTCAGGGTCCTCCATTTTTAATTCACCAGAAGATGTACAAATATAAGGAAATCATGATACAGAACATTAAAATAATAATAATTAATTGGCTGATACCTGACGGAGACCCGGAAGTGTTCAGCAGCACCTGTGGAATTTTCTGAGATGTGCGTGCTTCCTTTTGGATCATGAACGGGACTCGGGCCAGACAGCGCCTATATGTGGCATGCGCCTGGACCACTTGGGCCCCATATATAGATAGAACCGAGATAGAACCAAATGGACCCTTATAGGTCTGCAACTCTGAGAGTTAAATGATATATTATATATACAATACA
>OOFJ01074671.1:2426-13216 GCA_900323375.1 Benthosema glaciale
CCCCCCCCTCCCAGGATCCCCTACTGGGCCGGCTCGGGGGTTCCACTCCCTGAGATAACAACGGTGCATTTCAGGGCCTGGATAAACAGTGAATGATGTATTTTTCCCCTATTCAGCCAAAATACTGGTTAGATATGTTGATAATACAGGAATACAGGATGTGATCCATCACTCTTCTAGCCACCCACAACCCACCCCGCCCACACAACAGTCCATGGGTTGATGTTTGTAGAGGGGTGAAACAAAAAATGTATTCAGAGTAAAGTATAAATTATTTTTACTTTTAGAAATAGAATAATTGCTTTAGTCATGTATCATGCAATTACTTCACCAAAAGCAAAACATTTAAGTATCTGTTTGGGCTCAGATAACATGTGCATATCATCAGTACATTATTTTAGTTTGTAATGCAATGTGTGTCACTCCCCATCTCGCTCTCCCTGTTTCTTGACTCTTCACTGTACTATCAAAGCCATACAAGTCCAAAAAATCTTAAAAGAACATGCATGCAATTGCAATGATCATCTTTCAGAAACCATAAGATTTACGTGAAGGGATTTTGACAAAATATGGTGTTGCGCCATATTCCCCAAAGAACTTACATCTTGTCCGGGTCAGACTGCATGTCGCGGGTTCGACTCCCGATCCTGAAACCTCCCCATCTCTTTCCCCCATTTCCTATCAACATACAGTACACTATCCAACAAATGCAGAAAAGGCCCCAAAAATGTCTTACGTCTCTCCTTTTAACAAGTTACTAAGAAAATCAAGAATTTTCCAAACATAATGAGGCAACTGAGAGAGTGCATACCTCCTCATACCGACATTAGCCAAAAGTGAAAAGTTCCTACATGTTCAGAGGCATGCATGGCTGGTCCACAAACAAAGAGTAAAGAGGAACCACTCGGAAGGACAAAACCACCCATCCACTGCGGTAGCTCACCAGGGTGGCCATGTTTGCATACAGAAACAGCAGAGTACAGTAAAAAGTCCCACATGCCACTCAAGTGTAATATAGCCTGTAACCAACCATTCAGCTTTGTCTCACCAAGTCACAAGTGAACAAACAACATTATGTAGACGGCACAGGGAATCAAATCCACCAAATTTCTACAGAAATAAACTAATTTCTGCACATAATAAGAGACCCCCCATCTCTCCCCATTTCCTGTCAGACTACTGTGTGTCTAGACCTATGACTAAAAGCACAAAAATATCTTAAAAAACAAAACAAAAACAAACAGAAAAAGCTCTCTCTGAAAGACGTGTTGATAGAATAATAAATCCCAAAATATCCCACAGAATGTTCCAAGCTAACATCTGTGCTGAAATTGTCTCCCCTCCCCTGATCTTTGGCTGGTCAGTGTACCAGAGGCCTTCAAACTAAATTTGCCTAAACCATGTCTCAAGTGACAAAGTTGAAACACCTCATAGTTTTTCTAAACCACAATACAAACTTGTGTGATGATACAGCGGAGCAGCCATGACGTTAACAGGTCAAAGAAAGGCAGTAATTTTGTACCTCTACCACTTTGTCACATGCCAACACAGAAACACCTATGGCCGACAATGACTTCATCAGCTAGGCTGCGGTTATGAAAGAATAACAGGCTCCAATGAAAACAATATACATCTTGGCATGGTCACTCTTGTAAAAGAGGTTCTTAATGTTGTCTTTAATCTTAATTACTTGTATTTCCTTGTTAAATAATAAAAAAGGTAAAAATACACACCAGAATAGATTCTGTGGAGAAGTTGATTTTCCTCCGTGGTGGGGGGTCATCCTCATCCGACAGCCCAGGGATCTCCTCGCAGTCGCCCTCCTCCTCGTACTCCTCCTTGCACAGCCGCCCCTCCTCTCGCTGCCTCTCTGCTGCTGCATCCTCCTCCTCCTCCTCTTCCCCGAGGACCTGGTCTACATCCCTGTCATCCACAAATGCCGCGTTCTCAATGCCATACACCACCGGAGAGGCCCTGTCCCGGATAGCCTGGCCCACCTGCTCCTCATGCTCACTCTCCTCCTCTGCGTCCTCCTCGTGGCTTCCTTCAATGCTCCGATCCACTGCTACGGTCTCGTCCTCCTCCTCCTCCTGCGGCTTCCTCTTCCCCTCTTCTGTCAGTCCAACCTGTGGTTTGTCCTCTGGGAATACACTTGCGTTCGCCTTATCCGCCTCGCCCCGAGCTTCGTCACTTTGCAGGCCCCGCCCCACGGGCTCCCCATTGTGTTTCTCCAGGGGCTTAAGGTCTACCTTTAAGTCGTTGTGGCTTTGTGCCTCCCCCTCCTCAAACACACCATCATCAGGGTACTCATCTTCGTTCTCCTCGCTCTCCGACGACTCGTTTTGGACTACGACTAGCTCTGCCCGCACCACGCCCACCCCCCTCGGGTCAAGCTGCGAGGCCTGGCTGGATGGCATGTCCCTGCTTGGGCCTGATTCCGTGTGCCTATCGCTCTTAGCACTCTCACAATATCTGGCTTTGTTAGCGCTCTGAATGCCGCCAGCTAACGGAAGATGTGCTTTCCCATCCCCCTGGGGCGGACTGCAGGGCTCTAGGCCCTCTTTACCGACAGACGGCCTACTGAAGCCATCGCCAGATGAAGAGGATCGCTTGTAGCCATGGCTGATCGGGGTGGCTTGCTCTAGAGAGAGGGGTTTCTGAGTGGCATCAGTTGTTGGAGAGTTGGGCTTGTACGCTGCGTTAGTCACTGGGAAAGTTGGTTGGATTGTGATGGTGGCCACAGGGGAAGATGCTTTGTTGATTGCGCTGGAAGTTGGGGATATGGATTTATCAGTAACATCACTCGGTGAGGAGGGGCTGTTAGTGGTTTCTTTAACAGAAGTAGCATGCTTGTCCCTTTTTGGAGATGTAGGCAAGTGTTCAGTAGGAGTGCATGCTTTAGCGGAGACAACTGCACTTTTAGTGGTGGCTCTGTTGGCCTCCTCTGAGCCATTGTCGGTCACAAAGTTGTCCAACCTCTTGGAGATAGGTCCAGCATTCAGCGACACTCTGGAAACATGTCTCTTCTCCTCGTTGTCCAACTTTTCATCTGGCCGATATTTAACTGTTGATGGAAGTTGTGCGTCTGATTTCACGCCGATCTCAGTGGATCCTGAAATTCGCCTTGTGCTTTTCCCCTCATCAGAGGCACTGCCAAGGGACACACGAGTCACTACTCTGTTTGAGGACTGCTTCTCTGCCCCAGGCTGGTCTTTGATGCCCATTTCAAAGAGTTTTCTAGTGACTGAAAACTTCTCTGCCAATGCTACTTTGTCAATCTCAGTATCTTCTCCCTTGGGGGTCTTGTCTAAATTATTTGATTCCGGGCTAGTGGCACTGGCACCACTTAAGTTAGTTTTGTGTGTGCTTGTTGGAATTTGAACCTTTGACGGGGACACTGGGGGCGGGTCAGACTTTACAGTTGTTTTCACTTCCTGACATTCTTGCTGCTGGCCATCCATCTGTAGGAATATGTTCTTTATTTTATTAACTCGGTTTCCAAAGGGCCTCCCTCTTGAGTCCTCCCGGGTGGTGTCACTGGACCCATTTGCATATGACTTCGCGGCGCCCTCGGATTTCGTCCCATCAAAAGAGCACTTAATGGCGTGGAAGTCTGACTTGTATGCATTTCTATGTGGAGAGGCACTCCGCAGGGTCCTCTCTCCTTTGTTTTCCGTTTTGAGCATTTTTCCAACAGATTAAGCCCACAATTTAGTTGGAGGGGAAAAACATGGAAGAGCGAGAGAAGAAGTTACACCGGGCCGGGAATGTTTCCTTATTTGTAATGCACTACAATCCCTCCTCTTCTACACGAACGGTGCCATCATGGGTCCGGCGGCGCCTCTTCGGCACATTGTCTCAACTAGAACACAACCAAGTCATCTATAAAGAAAAGAACGAAAACATTTTAAATCTATAAATCAGAATAAACGTGTTGATCGACGCTGTTGATCACAAGTACATTAACGTGCTTGCTGCGCCAAATGACTGAATTCAAGCAAATCCATTATTCGACCTACGTTATTTATAACATTATACATGTTTTCTAGGCTAACTAAAATTAGGATCTTCAACGTAAGTTACGCTATATAAAGATCGAGCACAAACCGGGGAAAAAAACGCAAAGCGAGCAAAAAATAGGCGAGAGTAAGTAAGTTTAATACATGATAAATTCACCTTTTGTTGTCTACTGAAACGATTATAATAATCTGGGATTGTAAAAGGATTTGGGAGGTTTTCGATTCAATCATGGAATTCGTTCAACCAGCCACACATTAACAATAAGTTGCCCTCAATCAAACGAATCGCTGAACAAAGTTGCACTGGATGAGTTCAAGTCGTTCAGTCTGGTCGATTCATTGTCGCTATTTTAACAACACGCTTTGAAAACTAGCAACACGGGTCCAGCACACATACAGACACACACACCAGAGAAAAGTAAACAACTTTCTGTAGCCTTTTCTTACCTTACAACTTGTGTCACTGTGTATAGGTGAGTGTTGGAAAAACTCGCCTACAATACTGCGTGTCCTGTCCATTTATTTCCACTGTGAAACTTGCGCCTTCTTCCTCACCGCCATCATTCCACACTCTCCAACGTTTTCCTGACTCCAGACCAGACCTGTCGCGCAGTGCGCGAGCACGAGTCACTCTGGCACGCCACGAGATCAGACAAAAATCCATCGAGGGCGCGCGCACATTCCAAGGCTGAAGGCTGTAACCCCCCACCCCTTTCCCGAGCATGGCGCGGGCACATGGCGTGGGAAAGTGCCCAATCCTTACCCACTCTCTGCACTGGTAACATGCCACATGATCATCCAGGTAAAAAAAAACAAAAAACAACAACATTACAACACGCATTAGTACGACTGTTATGGTCTATATATTTCAATTTCATTCTAAATGGGGCCCCACAGAGTCTGCAAAAACCCTCAGTAGACATGCAGTAGCATACATCAGGTATAAAGCATATCCACTGTTGGAATGTGGAATAATGTTTTTTGACCCTGTTATCTAGAAGTGTATTGGAATTTGGACCAACTGAGATTGAACACAGTATAAAATTCCAGTCCTCAATCCCGTGTTGGGCAGTAACTAGTTAGTAATATATTACTGTAATAATATTACTTTACCCAGTAATGAGTAAAGTAAGGTGTTACTTTGTCAACAGTAATCGTATACCACATTAGCATACTTTGTTAGAAAAAAAAGCACATATTACATATTACTTTAATTACTACTTGGGACCTTTTAAGTGAAACTTAAAAGGTCAGCAAGAGAGATTGCTGCTTTATTTTATAGCCTTTTTGACTCTTTATCCAAAACAATTGGATTCAGTTCTAAAATATGTAATTTTATATAATATGTAATATATTACTCTTGATTCCAAGTAATAAGTAATATATTATGACTTTTTTAAATTAGTAATATGTAATAAGTAACACATTACTCTCTTGGGTAATTTTGCCCAACACTGCTCAATCCTAGCAGACCTCCAAATGTCTGATTTGTATATATAGCCAGATGCTCTTATGATCTGTGTCGGGGCTTGCAGCTCGTTTAGGAAGCTGCCTGCTGCCACCCACATTTACATTTACAATTACAATTTAGGCATTTAAATGGTAAATGATGCATTTATATAGCGCCTTTATCCAAGGTGCTTTACATAGTGCATTACATTACATTCACCACACACATACACCGATTGCAGCTGCCACCATGCAAGGCACAACCAGCTAATCGGGAGCAATTTGGGGTTAGGTGTCTTGCCCAAGGACACTTCGACATGTAGACAGGAGGAGCCGGGATTCGAACCGCTGACCCTTGGATCATTGGATGACCTGCTCTACCTCCTGAGCCACAGTCGCCCCATTTAGCAGTCGCTCTTAATCCAGAGCGATTTACAATAAGCAAGAACAAAAAGCATGGCAATACATCATATACATTTCTTTACCACAATGTGAATATGGCAATGGCATGTCAGTGATGATCTATAGAATTTGTAAAGTTTAGGCACAAGGGGTAATTTACCTTACCCCTTATCATTAAACTTGTTTGGCATTTTTTACTATTTTGAAAAACATTTTAGTAGTTAAATAATAGTTTAATAGTTAAAATAGCTGATATACAAGCTCACAACATATGGATGTATATCGGCTAAAGTTTAACTATTTTAAAATGTTTTCAAGATAGTAAAATAGGCCTATGGCAAATAAATGTAAGGATAAAGGGTATAAAGGTGTGCCCAAGACAGGGCCCTAAGACTTCTTTACATAAGGGTCCTCCATTTTAAATTAACCAGAACTATCATATGCTTGGCATTTTTTTAACAGCTCTCAAAGTCAGCATAAATATTGGCATCAAGTTAATTGTAGTCTAGATGCATTAGCTTTGAGTAAAAGCAATAATATGTGGTGCATGCAGGCATCTCCCTGCCTTTACACTCCCACTTGATTGCTGCTATTTGAAATTGTCTGCAGGTGTTTGTGGACTTAGTTGTTTTCAGTTTTCACAAATAAATTACAGGTGTTTTTCTTCAATAGCTTCGTGATTTTGTAGCTCCAGAAAATAGAGACATTCTCTCAAGGTAGGCCTACTTCATTCTCACAGTACACTAAAATAGAAATCTACTTACCATGCACACTTGAAAACAGGTCCCTTCCCCTGGGAGCTGTATATAAGGAAACATACAAGATCACAGTCTTTTAAGAACACTTGTTTGATTGACAACATAAAACGTAACAGAGGTCAGCAAAGACACACTAATTGAGATTTTATATCCTCATTGTGGCTGTGTGCCTAGATTTCATAAATATCATCCAATTGAATTACAGGAAATAGAAAGAAGATCAAACCTGTGAAAATAAAAACATCCTAAATTGACCAAGTGACTGTATTACTTGCGTGTTTAAGAAAGTTATGTTGCATGCTTTTGGCCTAATTTAAAACAATTACATTTAAATATTGTTGTAGTGTAGGCTGCATAAATGCATATGTTTGTGTTGTATGTTTGCATTCTGTACTGGCCATATATGGAGCTTGTCTTCAGTGTACAGGGTCTGATGAGGTCAGATCAACATATGGAATGTCAGAACAGGTCATCTCCAAATTTGGAGATCTAAGGGTGGTAGCGGGGACATTCTCTTGATTGTACATGGTTGCTGACTAATATTGATAACATCAGGGATCTCCATATATGGGCTTAATTGCAACAGCTTGTCGCATTTACTATGACATCAGGTATCTCCATCCCGTCATAGTAACCATATATGGAGTGACTGACTGATAGACAAAAATGTACAATTTCATTGTAAATACAACCTGCGGTCGTAATAATATAATAACTAATAACTAAATGAGTCATGTGACCATTTAAACCAATCGGATTTCAATCCTGAAGAGGCTAGATTTGGCTGCCAGTGTAAATCAGGCCTTAGTCTCTTCCCATGCCTTCGGCCTGGTGGAGACAATAATCATTATTATTATTATTATTATTATTATTATTATTATTATTATTATTATTATTATTATTATTATTATTATTATTATATAATTCACTACTATTTGAGAAGATGGTAGTAATTATTGATACAATATGAAACAGGCTTGGCATTGAAGCCCTAACAGATGGTGATCTACAGTATTTAGCAGGCCACCAAGTTTCTTTTTGGATTGCCATTTCTTTAGTTGCCTCCAGTGTTATCCCATTTCATATTTCATTTATACAAAACAGACTATTAACCCCTTATCAACGTCACAATTTGAATGATCTAAACATGATAATGAATCACCGAAAACACCCTAATATAACAACACACAATATGAAATAGTTGTGCTTATTTCTAAACCAGGTGGAGCTCATCAAAGTTATAAAATCAAACCACGTTTGGGGAGTACAACGTATAACTTCAGGGAGGCAATTTGACTATTTCTGGAAAAGTTCAGATCCTCTGGCATTTCCTTGGAAGTTATCTGCACTTGCATTCCTTTTGAGACATGGCTATCTGATGTGTTGGGTGTTCTATAACCTCTGAAAGTCTCTATCTAGCCTCCATACTGTATGTCACGTTCATTTCTTATTCAGTACATTGACAGAATTTGACACTGGACGATATCAGTCATGAAGCACATTCAAATGTTTAGATTCGACAGCAGGGGGGAATGGATGGATCTAGAGAATAGAGATTTCACTGTGGACCTTTTCATAGATCGGTAAAGTTAGGAAGGATTCTACATACCAGCATGCAACAAACCTCTTTATGAATGCTTAACATCTGAATTGTTGCTGTGTGAGCACATGAGGGCTGTGTGTGTGTGTGTGTGTGCGTGTGCGTGTGTGCGTGTGTGCGTGTGTTTACCTTGACAAGATAGCTGGATTATCTCCTAGCAACTGAGGGTTCTGAAAGTCATATATACACACTGCCAGTGGTCTAACTCCCATGGGGTAACATGGCGAGCCATAGTGAAACCAATGGTTCCCATGGCAACACCTCAAACATTATAAGGCAAGGGTGTATAAATCAGTTCGATACAGTGATTGGCTTAATAGATGTTTAAGATGTGATACAACCAACCAACAGAACAAAATATTATGTTAAAATATCTGTTTCCTGCTCAAATGTTAGAAACTGTAGTTATGCACCACATTCTTGTTAGATATGAATCCCAGCTTCTTCAAGGTTGAGGATTGTTCAAATATCTAAAGGAATTCAGCTGATAAGAATGATTCACACCTACATTGTCATCTAATATTTATGTTATTAAGCTGTTAAGTTTTCGGAATTCATGGACATTTTTACAAACATAAGCTTTTATGGGGAGCTAGAATGACTGTTCTGAAACTGGAGTGCGACTGTTATTTCAACAGATTGAATCTGGCATTTGATTTGAGATGATAAACACAACACAAACCAAAAACATATTTGTGTTGTGCTATGGGCTTGTGTTGGAGCTGTGAGTTGGTGGAATGCAGTATTGTTGGAATGTGTGTTGTGCTCATTCATAGCATGCCCCAACCTGACGTCCAAAAGCATAATTTATGCTTCATCGTGTTCAGTGTTGCTTTCTGTAAATGAAATGATTTTTAAGCATTTTCTGTATAACACTGTCTAAGTAGCCTATGCTACTAGACCTTGACCAATAAAGACAGTGAGTGTATGCCATGCATAAACATTTCAAAAACTATAGCAACACCACGCAAAACAAAAAATCTCCTGCCATACGAAGATAAAGCAATATCAGAGTGGCAGCAAAACATTCCTGTTGACAGTGACTTTGTGTAAGATGCTTTTCCATGTTTCCTTTTTGCACTGTTGCAGTTTGGATGGGATTGAACCACAGTAGGAGTATAAATGAACTGCTTGCATATGGTGTACAATTTACAATTAGGCATTTAACAGACTCTCTTAATCCAGAGAGCATAGGAAAATGCTGCCATCTCCTGACAAATATATATTTTTAAATTATATTCCTCAAAAATAACATGACTGACAATTTGTTCATTTTTGTGTAACTAGCAATTCAAGGGCTAGAGCCATTCAAGACACAAGACACAGCAAAGCGGAAAAAATAAATAAATCATGACTCAATATTTGGCATGACACAGAACTCAATCAGACAGGCAGGTACAGCAGGTACTCTGACAACACATAACTGTGTGGGGGACGTTTGGCATGCATTTCCAACTCCCATTATTCCCGACTTGCATCGTTCCCGAGTAGGCTATATAAATGCATACATTTGCTGTAGCGCCACCATTAGGATTATTGTTCACAATGGCAGTTGAGGAAATAAATAAATAAATAAAACAAGTAGTCTAATATAAAAACATCAAGACTTGAGCTCCAGTCAACTGAGGAGCAATATTATATTACAAATATATATCTAGACTAGACTCATCTGGTCAGTCATATCTAACTGCCTGTCTTTTGCATTCCAATATCCCACAGTGCTGACAGGCCACTTTAAATCATGCTGTGTGGCACATTGTTCTTGTGCACCTGCCTCTTTACGCCATGGGGTGGTGTCATGCACCAGCTGCATCTGCATTTTACTCAGACATGCTACAGAGGAGCAGAAGCATCACCACACTTTCAATATTCTGAACACTATATGACCTTTGATTATTAAGGGACCTTTGATTAAGTCAGGGAATTCAAGTTGAGCAAGAGCTTATCATATCTCATGAACCGTTTGGCTGTCAGCAATACAACTTATATTCACATATGTGTCTCCTCATGCTGAACAACTTGTGTTGTCGTGTTCAGACTTTTGACCTCTGACCTTTAGATAATTTTCTAAAAATGATCTAAATATGTTTCTTTTTCACCTGGAAATAGCAATACTGGCTGAACCGTGCAGTTGTTTTTTGCGAAACCAGTCCTGTAGCACTCAATTGAGTGCTACAGCGCAAAAAGTGCAAACTTTGAAAATTCATAGCTCATGAACCGTTTGACCAGTGGCAATGACACTTATATGCACTTATGCGTCTCCTCATGCCGAACAACTTTCGTGTTCTGACTTTTGACCTCTGACCTTTAGATCACCCACCATATTGAATATTATGAGAAACAGTTAAAATGTGTCTTCTCCTAGGATCTTTGATCAAAATGCATGAAAACGTCTACACGTGAACTTTGGCCCCATACAGACAAAAAATCAGTAGCAAATTTGTTTTTAAAGGGATTCTGACATAAAAAAAAGTTTTTGTAATTTTTCTTGTTTTTTTTCGGTTTTCTGAGCTCAATTGCACCCAAAAAACCTGAACTTTTCACATTCAGTAGATTTTCTGT
>OOFJ01074701.1:0-11568 GCA_900323375.1 Benthosema glaciale
AGGAGTCCTAGAAATAAACTCACATGCTTTAAATCATGAAACATACATAAGAGAAGAGAGAGAGACTGTGTGTGTGTGTGTGTGTACTGTACCAGGAAGGTGAGACGTCCCACGTTGGACCACGGGAAGTCGTACAACAGCTGCCGTATGTTGTTCACCTCCTATGAATAACAGAATAATCTTCCTCATCAATATTTTGTATCTGATCTAATCAGCAATTAATTACATACAGCCTTTGTTTCTTTTGAGCATCTGGACATCATACTGCATGAGAGCCGACAGGGTCCTTGAGCCATGTCACGGTGTGTTGACCCTGGCTGTAAGTAATCAGCCATGCTTGGAGGCCTAATCCCCCCAAATGGCCTCCTGACAGATCAAACCTCTCTGGCAGACAGGCCCTATCTATCTTCTATCTCCTGATGCACCACTGCTGCCTGCCCTGTGGCAACCCCACACATCCCAACGTCAGTGGTGGAAAGAATACTCACAATGTTTACTTAGCAATACTGCCAATATAGAAATAGCCTGTTACGTTAAGTGGAAGTCTGGAACATGAGTAAAAGTACAAACGTATTGGCAATTTGGCATGAAAATGAACTTAAAAGTACCAAAAGTATTCAATATGCAGAATGTCCAGTTTAGAAATGTCAATGCATAAAAATCTTTTGAAAAGAGCATATCTACAAGCTCACAATGCGTCCCATCGTGATGCATTGTTGAACTGAACCCATTGCACCAAATGATGGCCAACAGGGTAGCATTCCACGATCATAGGGGCGCTATGATGAGGGGCGCTATCCCCTCATATACAACTTTAATGTTTGTTTTTCAATGATGCCGGTTTAAGAAAACGCCATAGACAATGAAGAGAAATGTAATGTTTGTTTTGAGGCATTAAACAAACATTATGTTGTAATATGATAAAAGCACCCTCCCCGATTAGTTTTTTTTACTCAGCATGCATGCTGACATGTGCACATTAATAACACTCTCCATTGGCTCCTCGCGCACCTGATAAACTTGCATTCCTCTCAGGGTCAGGCCCAGCAACGCCGTCCCTCTCTCCGCCTTCTTGTCCTGGACACAATGAAAGATGAGACGTCAAGACAGGCATCCGAGCGCTCCGATAAGAAACCCTCCCACCGCTCAGCAGCCCCTCCTCTTCTTCAATAGGAACTCTCTCTCCGATAAGAAACCCTTCCCAGCTCAGCAGCCCCTGCACCACTTCAATGGTTTCTATATCAGGCAGTTTCTTTATAACATTTTCAAATCACAAATGGGTCAAATAGAAAAATAGTATTTTACGCCTCCCACCCCCCTGGAGTACCTGCACCGAAGGAGCCACAGACCTGGTATATCGTACCAGTAGCAAAAAAATCACACCCATGTGAAGTAAAGTGGTGCAATTCCATGTGGCCTTCTCTGGGGGGTCCCCGAAACTTTGTTTTTTTAAAGTCATGTGAAAGCAGGGAATTATATATTCAAACTGACATATTGGTTGTGCAGTTTTACCAACCAGTTTTGGAGATATGGCTTATAGAAAAATGTCTTGCAAGAGCAGTGAAAAAAATAACAAGCAGAGAAATTTTAGTTCACTGATCTGACTTTAGGGGGCGCTGTTTTCCCTTCATTCCTCCAGGAGTCCAGCAGCAGTGTTACCATGTCTGCTTATTATAATTACTATATTTTGGCTTGTTTCTAAAGGATAATAATGTAAGGTACTAATTGTATAATCATTTATGACCTCTTAATATATTTAACAAAAGTGTAGCTGATTATTTGGGCTTGTTTCTAAAGTGTAGTTGTTTATTGAGAGTGGTAACCAAGTGGACTCTTATTAGAACTTTAACTATGTAAATTGAAACCTTAAAGGATTTGGTTTCATTTTACACGACTAACATTACCCCCCGCATTGGCACGTGTTGTTGTGTAGCATAAAATGAGCAGTATATACAGTCTTGCATATGGCGATACCTAATCCAGCAGTTTATTTAGGCCGCATTGGATGCTGGTATTGATATTGGAACAATGAACCAGGATAGATATGACACAAGGTGATGCAACTGGCCTGTAGCCATCCCTCCATTCGGCAGCCTAGCTCAAGTGAAGTGAAAACACCTTAATCAGGGCCCGGGCAGCTGGTGTAGCCGTCTGGGCACCTAGACAGCATGTTGTGGGTTCGACTCCGGCTCCCGACGACCTTTGCTGTGTGTGACCAAGGCCAAATTAGTTATCCAGGGAAACTGGACTGCGCGGTACTGGGTTTGAGGCACTGAAAAAGGCTCACGTAGGCCTTCATTGCCTGTTGATTGTGTTAACTACAGGTTAAAAAGATGATTTTAAAAAAAGAATCACGTGCGCTATGAGGGCCCTCCAAACAATACTGTCCCCGGGGCCTTTGTGGGGGTTAATCCATCAATGCGTGTGACCCCCCCACCCCCCTTTTCCTGTCAACCTAGTAAAGCCACTCCAAAAAAACAAAAACAAAAACACCTTATTTAGTTTTCGTCAGTGGAAAAAAGGTCGTTGACGAAATCAACACTCGCACCTGACCCTCTGACCTTTTGCAGTTTGTAGAAGGTGACGGGCACGTCCTCCAGTCGACACGACTCCCTGATGAAGTGCAGGATGGCGTCCCGCGCCGGCATCCCCCACAGCTCCCGGTGCACCTTGGGACCGTGGCACAGGAGGTAGTTGGAGCCACGCTTGGCCACAATCTGCAAAGATAATAATAATAATAATAATAATAATAAACACAAACGTATTATTATAGTCTAGTAGGGCAGTGTTTCCCAAACAGGGACCCATCTGTGCATGGGTCACAGACGCTAAAACATTTGGGAACCACTGGTCTAGGGTTGCAATGAGTGTCCATGTCCTAATTAAGACTCAAGACCCTAAAATCTCCCTTGGCCGGTATACAGTACATACACAGTACATGGAAATTACCTTTAATACAGCAGATTTCAAAGTGGGGTGGGGGACCCCCAGGGGATCTCTGTTTATTTTTCGCTATAGATCATCTCTGTCGGGTGAAGATCTCGTATATGTCCCAAACATTGTGCAGCACTTTGGTCAGGTTAAATGTGCTATATAAATAAAGTTGAGTTGAGTTGAGTAGATGGACTCTTTTTGCATGACTTTGAACAATAACGTAAAAAGAAAGTGGGCAAAGTAATAATAATAAATAATAATAACTTCAACTTATATAGAGCCTTTCAAAAAACCCAATGACACTTGACATCAACAACAGAAAACAATCAAGCAGCCAAAAGCCTGGGTGATTGAATAAACGTCTCTTCAGGGCAAATAGTCCAGTATAACAAAAACAAATAAAACACGCTTTTCGAATTGTGTATAGAGTAAAAAAAAAACACAACTAATCAACAGTATAATCGCCGAGAAGATAATCAGCGGTTGGCTGCAGCCCTAATTGGACAGTTAGTCTATTTCAGAGGCCACTGACTGACTGCGCCACACGATGACAACACCCACCCATGGAGGGAAGTAATCCTTTGGCTGGAAGTACGGTGTCCCCCCCTTCTCCTCCCCAGGCAGCGGGTGGTCCGCCAGGTCAGCCTGCAGGGCGTAACCCGCCAGCTGGAAGTACACCTCCTCCTGCTGGCGGCATTCGGAGCGCAACACCCGCTCCCGCAGGTCCCAATAGTACAGATGCCGCGCCTTCCGCTCACTGGCACCACATACGTGGGGAAGGAAGAGGAAGCAATGAGAGGACATGTGACTACATGTGTGTAGACTGTCTGTCTGTGTCTGTGTGTGTGTGTGTGTGTGTGTGTGGCTGCGCTGACACCACATGCCACCAGAGGGCGCAGTTACACCAAAGGGAAAATAACTAACCAGAAAATACATTCTCATGGTCGGGGGTATAACAATTTCATCCAAACAGCAGAGAGAACTCATACGGGATACCAGATGAAGCAAGTGAAAAAAAATATACATACAGTATATATTGTCACACTGGAGATGCTAAAAGAGAAAAGCTACATTGAGACGTACCAAATGAGTCTGCCGTTCTCCACGTAGTACTGCACCTTGAGGAAGAGGACCAGAGGCAGCGCCCTCTTCTGGGAGCTCTGGGTGGAAAACAAACAGTGGTGGGGAAAAAGGACCTTTTTTTTTACTTAGGCAAAAGTAGTAATAATCTGTTGCAAGCAAATGAACATTTACTTTGTTTTAAAATAAAGTACCAAAATTAGAAAGTACTCGTTATGCAGAATGTCTCATTTCAATTTTCAAAAGTCTTATGAAAATAGCAGATGTAGATCTGCTATTTTCAAATAGCTGAAATGTATATAGGGCTGAAGTTTTATGTATGTTTTGTGATAAATAATAAACATCTACAAAGTAACTAGTAACTAAAGTTTTCAAATAATTGTAGCAAAGTGAATTCGACATGCGGTGGAGTAATAAGTAAAAGAATTGGAAATACTCAAAGTACAAATACCTCAATTACTTTCCACCGCCTAAAAACAAAGCCATGTTGGATTAAGCCTAGTGATGCGCGCATACGTTTTTGTCATGCTACTACAGAATAATGAGCCACTCTTAAATAGGCCAGCAGACTGTTGCTGGGCGGTATAGGCTAATGAACACTGTGGGTCAAAGTTAAAATGCTCCCAATTTCTTCTGACGACAATTTACTGATAATTTATCCACATAATAATAATAAAAACACATGATCTTACCTTTCCTGAATCTTGCTTCCATTCCTTAGGAAAGTACTTGGTCAGTTTCTCGTCTATGTCTAAAAATATGTGCTCATTGTCTGCGGATGAAGAGAGAGAGAGAGAGACGGGCAGAAAACAACACCACCCTCAGTATCCAAACAAAAGCATCATGTAACCGAGCGTAAAATTTGTTTAACAAAGGAATTAATTAGAAGAAAAAGAAAGAAGAAAAACCTTGTTGTGCGATTTGTTGAATGAGGCTAGTGGGAGGTGAATGACAGCCATGCTATACGGCCAAAAGCATGTGGACACCCCTACTAATTATTGAGCTGTTGGAGGAGGGCGGCTGTTTTTTCAGGGTTTGGACTAGCTGGCCCCTTAGTTCCAGTATAATCTAAATATACAGCAGTGGTGCCCAAATGTTTTAGCTCAAGACCCACAAGAGAAATTAGACCCAAATTAGTGAACATAAAAGATCTACAAGTGCCACTTCGCACCACGTTGCAAGCTTATGGGCCTGCTATTATTACTACTACTACTACCTGTTTTTTTCCCCTTCATGGATTTTTTCATAATAGTAAAAAAATCACACCCGTGTGAAGTAAAGTGGTGCAACTCCATGTGGCGGTCTCGGGGTGGTCCCCAGAACTTCTAGACCCACAAGACCCCACAAGTTACACCGGACCCACAAGTTACAACGGACCCCACAAGAGACACCGGAGACCACAAGTGACGACAAGTTACACACCGGACCACACAAGTTTCGTGCTCACAAGAAGGCAGGCGGCAGGCACATAGTCAAATGTAGAACGTGGTTGTGTAAATAGGTTTAGGGATAAGGGGTAAGGTGTGGCGCAACTTATAGCCCCAAACAGTACAAAGATTATTTAAATAATTGGATGCTTCCTTCCGACATTGTGGCAGTAGTTTGCGGGTGATAACCCTCTGCTGCTCGGGCAACTAGACTTGTGCACATTAGGTGAGGACCATAAAGATACTGTTGGACGATTTGTTGTGGAGGACGAGAGTCCTGTACAGAGCCCGGACCTTGACCCCAATCAACACGTTTTGGAATGAATTGAAGCTCCAAGTGCGAGCCCGCCTTCTCAGCTAAAATTAGTGCCTGACCTCACAAAAGCTCTTTTGGCCGAATGGGCACACAAACACCCACAAGGCACAATTCAAGATCATTTTGGGGGTCCTTGACATGACCAGTGGTTTCACAACCACTGATATAGCAAATCTGTTTTAGAATCGGCCTCAGGTGTCAATGGGTTGAAGGCCGTCCACACCATAGTACATGGCAGTGTACACACTAACGAATAGAACCACGACACTGGTGGTAATTTTGTATTACCTTACAGTGTTTAGCTTCACTGTGAACACACTCACACGCACGTGTGCGTGTGGCCCGCATTGTGGTTACGTCAACGGATGAACAAATCGAATGAAACACCAAAGCTTGGTCTTGTTTTATCACCATCTATGATAAGACGTTCTGTCTCAGTGGGGTTGATGAAGCAGTTTTTAACCATCACGGGAACAGACATATTGCAACATGGATAACATTACACATCTCACAGAACCCAGCGTACCACCCTGCCTCTGGTACCACAGTTTAAGAGTCACATTTTTGGCCGATCCGTCATCGTTTTTCAACTTTTTTTTCCTCAGACTGACGTTGTGTTGCGTAACCAATTTGCCACGCCATGGATTTACTTATTTCAAACTCCTCCAAAGCGTCCATCCATCTGTGATCTCACCCCCAGCAGCCCCTCTCTGACTCATTCTGACTCACTCTACCTCTCTACACTCCTCTTTCACTGGGGCTTTTTTTATTATTATTTTGAGTGAGTCTGTGTCATGTACAGTTTTCCCCCTACGCCCCTCTCCCTCCCCAGCCCCCAGTCCAGTCATCAATCCGTCCCTCCCTTCACTGAAGAAGTGGAATGCAGGAGTGCATTCCTGGCTTAATGAAGTTAATATTGTTGGAATCCAGGCCCAAGTGGTCGCTGGACCAACACTACAAAAACAAAAGGCTGCTTGTTCAAGAGGTGAGCCTATACAAGATTACGGAGGCATTGCGCCATTAATTCGTACAAAAAGAGAAACCGAATCAGAGCGTGAACACAACAATGAAGGATATTACCCTATTAGTTGTCGCAGACATTTGTCATGACCATTCCAATGGACACAGTATTGTGTAAATGGAACCAAACAAATCAAAAATAATAAATGTGTGACCTCAACTTTCAACCTGGCATCCCCATTTTGGGCATGACATTATCGGTGAAACATTCCCAAAGTTCTCAGGAATGTTCAAAAATAGGGAAAATACTAGATCTACACTACAGTACAAGCTTGTGTTGGCTATTGCCACTAGTACTCATCATACTACAAACAAAGTATATAATAATAATACATTTTTGTTGTAGTGCACATTTGAAACAAACCTCAATGTGCTAAAAAAAAAGCTCAAAGTGCTAAAGGAGTGGTTCCCAAAAGATAAATTTGATATCTCCCTGAAACTAGTGAAAATAGGCAATCTAGCAAGTGCACAACACGTCACGATGCGACGTGTTGTGATCTTGAAAATCTGCTATTTTCACTACTTCTGTAAAATACCCCCCCTTTTGTTTTGTTTTATGGAATTATTTTAAAACTTGTGGGCTTACCCTTCACTACCGTGAGGCCGAAGAAGTGGAGCTCTTTCATTCCAAGCAGCTCCAGCACGCGGTCAAACACATCCTGGCCTGTAGACTTGAGCTGGAGCAGGAGAGGCGGAGAGGAAGTGTGGTCGTTAATTCAAAAGTATGTATCAACCGTGGAACAGGGAGACAGGAAATTGCATTACTTAATATACGGTGCAGTGGTTCCTCAAAGTGGGGTCTGCGGACCCCCATGTGGTCCTCGAGGGGATTCCAGGGGGGCGCAAGCAAAATAAGATAATAGTCTATAGAATCCAAGTCAGTTTGAACACTTTAACCCCCATTTTATACTAGCAATTAAAATAAATAGCTGGCAACGTACAAGCTCTAAACACATTATGTTGCGAGCTTGTAGATCTGCTATTTAAACATTTTAAATCTTGAAATATCTCAATGTATTATTTCCATGCTGTGCATGCGCACAACATGGTTCCATTCTGTGCCCAGCCCCCTCTGCCTATTAGAATAATCAAGGTTGTCTGTACCCAGAAAATGTCAAAAACGAGTCAAAATCGGCCCGGGATGGTTAGCTCAACGTATTAGATTTTAGCAGTGGCTATTCAAAAATAGCAGATATACACACACACAGTGTGTCACATTGTGCCATGCTGCAAACTTGTAGAAGAAAAACAACTGATTTCGATTTGAAGGCATTTGTAGAATCGGCCTCAGGTCTTAATGGGTTAATTTAGTAAGGTCAAATAAGATGACAGACAGCTCGACACACACCCCTACAGTGACGTCCAGCTGTTCCTTGTTGGGGAGAAAGACGCAGATGGTTCTCTCCTGCTTGGCCGAGACAGACATGATGACGTCCAGGATGAAGATGTTTTGTCTCTGTCACGCTTCTCTAAATGATCCTCTTCCGCTCTTCCCTGCTTGGAGTTGTGCCTCGCGATCACCTTTTTATCCGTCCTGGTGTAGCGCCTCTTCCATGTCCTGAAAATAATTTAAATTAAACATGTCAACACGATGACTATTAGGAAATGTAATAAACAATGCAATGAGATTTGCAACGTGAATGACAAGATGTACTGTATTAGAATGCAATTGTTAAAAAAACAAAAGTTAAAGCTACACTATGTAATTTAGTTTCCTTGCGTTTTGTGGTGATTACAATGTTATTTTGTCCAATCTGCATGGTAGAGTATGTTAACATAAGTTACATATGTATTTGGTGCCCCTGCTCCTGTGTCTCGTTTGACAGGGCTAGTTGACAAGTGGTCCTGCCTGAAAGTCCAAATTCTATTTCTTCCCTGAGCGAGCAGGCAGGCTCCATTAGACTCAGTGTTCAACTCTTGCGCAGGAGAACCAGGTTTAAATCCGGGGTAGAACAGGAAAGTTACAGTGGGCAGCTTTAAGATAACCCTTAAACTCTGAAATGTTGCGTTCACCACCCTAAACGTTTCATAAGTAATAGTCTAGCTTTTTGCATTGACGTGATGCTGGTATGCAGTCGGTCCGCCAAGGAAAGAAATCCCATATCCAGACATAAGTAAACACCATGGAGAGTCTGCATTCCTGCCATGATCCAACCACCTTCATTAACTCTCAGCTGGCCTGTCCCATCCTAAAGACATTTTATTATGCATTTAAGAAGCCACTGCACTCGGGTGGCGCAGTGGTAAAGTCCCTGTCCACTCCCACAGAGGTTGTGGGTTCGAGTCCACCGTGGTGCGTCCGGCTTTGTCTGGCGTCTATCCGAACACATTTGGCCCATGTTCGAGGGAGGAAAGCCGGGCGGGTGCCGGGTAGGGTGATATTGGTCATTGCAAGTACTCATACGGGCTGAGGCGACACCTGTCGGGAGTATTGGGTGGTACGAAGGCCCTACGTCCTCCCAGTGGGGGCTCCTCACTGGCAGGTGAGTCAGTACTCGGTAGGATAAAACAGCAGCGACAGCACAGAAATGTGTGTGTGGGGAATTAATTGGCATTATAAGAAAAACTGGTGTAAACGTGTTACTACTACGATAAATTAAAACATTTCAAAAAATCTAAACGAAGATGAATCAGTCTTGTAAGACACTGCTGGGGTGATGTAGAACCTCTTTACAAATATCTATACTAAATCCCTTAATTGTAAAGTCACCAAGTGACAAGTGACAGTTGACATTATTGGCTTTGTAATGGAGCAACCGCTAAATAAAATACAAAGGCGGTGCTTCCATTATAAATACCAACTGAAATAAATGCCTATACCAACTGAAACCATTAACCGGTCTGATTCAATCCCATGCAAACCTGGTCTATTGCAACATACATATCCCCAAACTTTTCAGCTCAAGACGCAAAAGAGAAAGAAACTGAATTATGCCATGTTCTGCTGGGCTGAATAGAGGTAGAACCGTCCAGTGAACCAACCGGATTATTGCTTTGCAGTGGTGGAAAGCAATTAAGTACTGTACTTAAGTACATTTTTGAGGTTATTTTACTTTAATGGGGTATTTCCAATTGTCAGTAGTTTTAAAGTAAATGCAGTAAGAGCAGAAGACATAAATACATAAATAAATAATGAATTGCATTTTTATAGCGCTTTTCCAAGTGCCCAAAGCGCTTTACAATGGTTCATTCATTCATTCATACATTGGGAGGTGAAGCGGCGAACAGACGACGCCAGCGTCCTAACTTCCCACATTCACACACCAATGGTGGCAAGCTCACACCGACCAACTCATTGGAGGCAATTTGGGGTTCAGTGTCTTGCCCAAGGACACTTCGACATGTAGACAGGAGGAGCCGGGATTCGAACCGCCGTCCCATGGATCATTGGACGACCTTCTCTACCTCCTGAGCCACAGCCGCCCAATAAGCATATTATAAGCGATAAAGAATAGACATTCAATATTGTCAGATCCATATTGCACATAGTAGTCCTTACTGCACGTGGCCCGAAGTGCTAGATGAGGTCCAGTGACCATATTGCACAAGTCGACAGGGATGAAGTGTACAGAGTCAATGCATTGATACTTTTACTTAAGTAAAAAAGAATACACCACTGTTGTTTTGTACGTACTGTTTCTCTACAGCTCTGCCGTCTCAGAAGCTATTAAGCACTCATAATGTGAACATACTTGTTCGTAAGCAACATGATGCGACATGCCACTCTGCCGGATTAGGGAAAAAAATACATGATAGTAAGCCGCTTCACACCTGTCATTATACCTCGGTCCCAATACCCAAGGTGTGGGAACTACAGTATACGACTGTGATTCTTCTAGAGAGTCACAGGACGATAACGCTGGAGGAAGAACATGTTTAAACACAGCCTCTTCTCACCTGCCCATGCAACGGAGCAAAGAGACAGACCTGAAAATCCAGTAGCCTATGTTAGAGGCTCATCACAGTCAGAGCCAAAATGTATTTCGGAAAGGGCTGAGTATGTTTCATACAGCTTTAGTGCTTGTTTACTATATTATTTTATCGAATTCCAGTATTATTAATCGATCGTAATAATGTTCTTGATCAGCTGATGAATGTCCTTTCTCATCTGCTTCAGACAACATGCTGCTGCTTCTTCGCATAAAAACCAGGAAAGCAGCCCTGTGTCACTGGCCAATGCTTTGGCTATTCAAAAATATAATTTACAAGCTCATAGATCTGCCATTTTTTAAAAGATCATGAAAATGTGTGCAAATATTTGAAAATATTATATTGATAAAGCGAACATTTTTAACTCAAATCTATGCTTCTGGGGGTCCCTGGAACACAATATTTTGAGAAGGGGCGTCAATTACATATTTTGGGGGCCCTTGACATGAAAAGGTTTGAGAACCACTGATAGAGCAGCATGAGTTTTTTCAGAAAACATTGGTAGAATCAGCCTCAGGTCTTGAAATGACATCAGCCTAAATGAGGTCTGAATGAGCTGGGAGTGTTTTGACGAAAACACCACTACTTGGATTACTGAGACACTGGAGGCAGGAGGATTGGAATTCATTGTTAATGTATATACCAATTCTAAATAGGTCTGACTCTGGACAATATATCTGTAATATTTGTTTTAACAAAATATCACTGGGGAGAGACTAGAGTCACTTGTGATCTTGTTTGTTTTCCTCCTATCAAATGATTCAAATGACAGACTTCCAATGTAAAGTGTAGGGACAGCTATACTGTCCCTCTAGCCTGGGCAGCATTCCCTTTCGGGTGTATGAACCGGTCTGGAGCGGA
>OOFJ01074720.1:9850-24430 GCA_900323375.1 Benthosema glaciale
ATATCTCTCTGCGTTGCTTGCTTAACCCATTTCGACCTGAGACCAGATTCTACAACATGTCTTCTAAATCATGACAGTTTTCTGATAAACCTGTTTCTATGCGAGTGGTGCTCAAACTATTTCATGTCAAGAACCCCTAGAATTATCTGTATTTGGCCGCCGACCTCCATCCGAAAATATGTTGTTCCAGTGACCCCCCCCAGAAGCAAAGATTTGAGTTAAAAACGTTCACTCTATTCAAGATTTGAGGCACATTTTCACGATTAAAAAAAAAAATAGCAGATCTACAAGCTTGTACATCTGCTATTTTTCAACAGCTAAAGTACAACATAATGCTTAGAACACCAAGAGGCGTTCCCGCCCCAAAATGGGTTAAATATCTTTGCAAACTCATATAATAGTGAGAAAGATGATGAATTGAACTACAGCACCTTGTTTAGATAAAGTGTTCCATTGTCAAACAAGATGTAGCGCCTGGAGCGGCCTCCTCCCCCACTGCTGCCGTCAGACTGCAGTGCGCTGTTGACCACCGTGCCGTCGGGAAGACCCCAGGAGATCTCGGGCTGCGGAGCGCCCGAGGCCTTGCAGTCCACCTTCAGGTCGTTGCCGAAGGTCACCTGCTTCTTGCCGTCGTGCGCTTTTGTCTCAATCTTGGCCGGCTTCATGGACACGGTGACCTTCATGAGCTGGAGGTCGTCGCCGATGTTGCTGCGCGCCACACACAGATAGTCCCCGGCGTCTTTGTCGCTCACAGAGTTAACGATCAGAGTTCCGTTGTCCAGGACTTGGATTCTTCTGCCCATCCTGGAGACACACAGTACAGTAACAGAATGTGGATTGTATTATTATTATAAAGGCACGGAGATCATTAGTGTTGTTTTAACCCTATAGGCCAGCTTCGTTGATTAGCCAATATATCACATCTGATGCAGGATGGAAATGGTAATAATTCTACAAAGCCAGCA
This sequence comes from Benthosema glaciale, assembly GCA_900323375.1. Lineage (NCBI taxonomy): Eukaryota > Metazoa > Chordata > Actinopteri > Myctophiformes > Myctophidae > Benthosema > Benthosema glaciale. The sequence goes on from OOFJ01074720.1 coordinate 10,816, forward strand.
GCCAATTTGGAAGTTGTAATGAGTTTTCCTTACGGGAAGCTGAAATGTGGTTGTGTGATATGCTGCCATTTGTCTCAATGAAGCCTTCAATTTTGATATATTTTTTAAGCCTGACAGGCCCAGAGAAGAAACCTTTTGTTATATACACCTTGGGTTTGTCTTTCACATTGCAGTTGGATTGCAATAAATTGCATATTTCACAACAGGTAATTTGGACAGTATGTATTGACAGTGTTGAACTAACCTCTGCTTTCTTCCTCGTTGCATGCAGAGATGCAACAAGGCAAACTGTCCCAAATTATTTACAGTAATCAAGGTCTCGGTTTAGAAGCCAGGGCTCTTGTGTGACTTCCAAGTTTCTCTTATGGAATTAATTGTGTTCTGAATTTAAATATAAATAAATTCCCTGTTCTTACTTTTGTTATTTCAGGGGGGAAAAAACTGCAGCGTCAGTTCTCACTGATGATTAATGTTATGCCCTGCTTCAGGAAAATACGTGGTATAAGTCGATAAAAAAAGACGACTGTGGGTTTTTCATAGTGGGAGCCACAGTTAATTTGAGGAGAGATCCATCATCATCATCCTCAGAGTCAGAGATCTTCACCGTGCGTGCATCAGAACTCTTTGATGTCTCTGTTTTTCATCATTCAACTCTCTCACTAAAACTCCTCACGACTGTTTCCACCTGACCTGGATTTGATAAAGCCTTTGGACCAGGATGCTCAAGAAGCATATTCTCTGATTTTCAAAGAATGAGAAATTGACAAGCCATCACAGTGAAACAGAAACACCGTTTTTCTCTTACTTAGGGGATCACCCAAGGTTCAGTGCTGGAAACAAAAAAAATAGGAAATATGGAAACCTGAGATGGAGACTTAAAACAATGAAAACAGAAATATTTCCACTAGACAGATAGTGCCTGGAGATGTTCTACTTTTCTGTGGCAAAGAGCTCTCTATTTTTGTAGTATCCTATATTTCAAAACCGTATAAAGGTTTTTAGCTGAAGGAATGTGGTTAGATTACACTTGCATCATGTCTTCTGATTTTTGAAAACAACCAAATTGGTCAAATGTTGCTACATCGTTATAGACCTAATATAGGCCGTGGCCATCTTGCCATTACGTTAATGGTAGGGTGGCAACTAGCCACAATTTGCCATTGACAGCCCATACATCCAAACGGAAAAGTCCTTTTCGATTGTATTAAAACGACGTTAAACCTGCCAACATTGCGGCTGTATGAAAAGCTTGAATTATGCTCTTTCTATCTGCAAAGTGTTTGTTTTATTAAAATCCACCGCTCATGTCATGAGCTACTTTCTGTCAAGAAAGTCCTGGCAGGTGATTATTTTTAGTGTTAGTGTTGGCGTTTGGAGTTGCTCGTTGGATATCACTCAACAGCCCTGTGAACCACCTGTTTTGACTTTACACTTAATGCAGGAGGCAGTAGGACATTGCTTTACTGAAAGCAAGCGCTTCCTTGACAGAAAGTAGCCCATAACATGTCTACGGTGGATTTTTAAGAAACAAACACTTTGCAGTTAGAAAGAGGATAATTCAAGCTTCATACAGCTGCAATGTTGGTGAGTTTGAAGTTGCTTATTACAATCAAATAGGACTTTTCTGTTTGGATGTATGGGCTGTCAATGAGAAATTGCAGCTAGTTGCCACAATGTCATTGTCGTAACGGCAAGATGGCGACGGTCTGCATGAGGTCTATTGTGAGTGCAATCCTGTGTTTCTAATCTAACGGCTTTACCGTGTAATCAGCCTTTTACCTGTGCCACTGGTCCACTACAGCTTTGGAGGGCAACCTCCACATGATCCTGGGTTTGGGGTGTCCTGTGGCTGAACAGTTCAGAATGAGCTGGTACCCATAGAACAGCTCTGTCAAGCGCCGGGACATTGCAAGTATCTGCGGCGGGGACTCACGGTTCTCTACCGTCAGAGTCACCACCCTGCGCTCCGACCCGGTAGAACTGGTGGCGATACATTCATATTTCCCATTGTCTGTTGGAGCAACGTCCTTTATATGAAGCGTTCCGTTCTCATACACTGACATTCGGGGGTCAAATGCAAGCCTGTCGTGTCGGATGGTTGAGCCATCGTAGAGCACCCAGTGAACAGATGGCAGGGGGCTGCCGTGTCCGGTACAGGGCAGCCAAAGGTTTTGCCACCTGCCGGCCTTCACTTGCTGCCGTTTCTCCTCCAGGATGCCAGGGGGCGCTGCGACCACCTGCAGCCGAGCCGTAGCAGTGTCAGCCCCGGCTTGGTTACTAGCGATGCACTTATAATGGCCTCTGTCATAGACAGACACCTGCTTAATGACCAGGCTCCCCTCAGAGGTCACTGATACCCTCCCTTTGTCCCGGTTGTCACCCCTAACTTGGGTCCGGTTGGCTAGGATCCAGGATATCATAGGTGTGGGTCGGCCCTCTGCCTTACACTTAATCTCCACGGTGCTCCCTGCATAGGACTTAATTTCACGCATCCTTGGCTCTAGGATGCGTGAGGGGTAAGCCACCACAGTGAGGGTGACCATCAGTTTGTCTGAACCATGATCATTTTCAGCCAGACAGAGGTACTGTCCGCGATCCTTTACATTGGCATTCTGGATGGACAATGTGCCGTTGTCAAACACCTCAAACTTTCCCATCCTTCCCTTGATGGTAAGTGTTGTTCCTGAAGAAAGAGATTAAAGAAAGTGCTCTTAAATGCAATGGCCCTCACAAGTGGAACAGTCAACTGCAGTTTCAACTTGGTTCAGTAGTCTATAGGCTACACTGGTGTGAGATTTCACGTTTAAGGAAACAACTAACATTAATATTTACGGGTGACTCATTGCATACGAAATAAAGCAATTAAGGAGACGTCAAGTCACTTGTTGAAATCCCATTCTTGTAGACTTACAGTACAGTGCAAACACACACGCACGCACGCGTGCGCATGCACACACACACACACACACACACACACACACACACACACACACACACACACACACACACACACACACACACACACACACACACACACACACAGGTGTGTGTGTGTAATATTATTATGCTGTAATATTGTGTTTTTGGAAGCTAAATGTTTATTATTTCATTTCATGTTCAGAACATAATTTAGGTAGAAACGCTCTCTGTTTACCTGAGCTTGAAGAGAATCGTTTCCAGCTGATTGTCGGCTGAGGGTTTCCAGCGGCCTCACATGGCAGGAAGGCATCAGAGTTGGCGAGCACAGTGAAGCTGGCCACATTTCCCCCCAGTATCTTGGGCTTGTTATTGTGCAGGTCCCTGGTGGTGGCCTCAAATCCCAATATATTACCTGTAGTTGCCTCATAGCCAGTCATGTGATTATAGGCATTAGAGATGGCTTTATCTATATCCGTGTTGCTGTACGGGGCAGGAGTGTTAGTGTAGCCTTGCTCTGCTGTCAGAACAGTCACTGTGTCAAAGGTGAAGGCCTTCTCTGGTCTGCCTCTGGCTCGACTACTTTGCGTAGGTCTAACTGTTCTCGCCGTTGGTCTCTGTGTGGGGTGAGCGCTTTTCCTCTCCGACGATGGCCGTACATTGCTGTGGACTCTGCTTTGAGACGTGGCCTTAGGCCTGTCTGTGGTGGTGGCTGTCCTGTATTTCGTAGTAGGGTTTGCTGAGGTGGTCCAGGGTCTGCTGGTTGCAGTGTAAACGTGTGGTCTTCTAGTGGTGGTGGGTTTAGTCCAGTCAAGCACTTCATATGAGTCTATCTGTTCCGCTGAGTTCTGGTCAGTGGAGACAGTCACTACAGTTCTCTCTGCCTCCCTGGACGGAACGTACAGGGGCTTGGAAACGGAGATGGTCCGCTGGGGGGCTAGCGTTGTGGTCTCTACAGTTGTTTCCATGGTGGTTGTAACTTCTGCTGTGGTGGTGGTGGGAGGTTCAGTTGTCGTTGTAGGTTTCCTGAAGGGTTTCCTGCCCCTGAAAGGCCTCCTCCTCCGTCCCGGGCGACCCCCTGCACCCCCAGGCCTCGGTTTTTTCTGATCAAACCACCGACCAGGATAGCCCCCAGACCCAGATGACAAGTCCTCATCGAGGTTCGTCCTGGATGGTGGTGGTTTAACTGTGGGTGGTAAAGCAATAGTCTGGGTCTCTTGTGACATTGCAGTGGTGGGTGTGGAGGTGGTGTGGTAGGACGGAGTGCTGGAGGTTTGGCGGTGCGTACTTGGTTGGGGCGTTGTTGTGGGATCAGGGTCAGTGGAGGATGAATCTCCATAGTCGTCGTCTGTTGAGCTCTCAATGTTCTCCTCATATCTGGGTGGAGACACCGTCTCAGGTTCAGCCAGAGAGTCAGCTGTGGGCCAAGTCGGGGCCGTGGTCGGCGGGGTGGTGGTAGTCGTTTCAGCTGTAGTGGAAGCTTTCGTGGTAGTCGTGGTCGGCTTCCGTAGCCTCTCCAGTATCTCCTTCTGTGTCGCCTTGCCCCCAAACAGTCTGTCCCATTGGATCTTCTCCCTGGTGACTTTGGAGGTGGCCATAGTGGTGGTGATTGAGATTGTTGGCGGTACAGTTGTGGTCATAAGGGTATCAGGAGTAGTGTCCGGTTCAGGGGTAGTGTCTGGTTCAGGTGTAGTGTCCGGTTCAGGGGTAGTGTCCGGTTCAGGGGTAGTGTCTGGTTCAGGTGTAGTGTCCGGTTCAGGGGCATCAGCAGAGGTGATGTAGCTGCTGTCCACTTCCAGCCTGGACCGGGTACTGGTGAGGGAGATCTTTGAGGTAAAGTCGTAGTCAGTGGTGGTGGTGGTTACAGTCTCTCGAGTAGTAGAGACTGTTCTAGTTAAAGCGGAACCGGGGTGGGATGTTGGTTTTTCAGACCTCAGATCGTAGGTTGTTCTCTTCTTCCCATCTTCGTCACAGTCTGTAAGAAAAAAATAATATGAACATCTACAAAATGACAACTGTCATAAGATAGACAGACGGACAGACAGACAGACAGACAGACAGACAGACAGACAGACAGACAGACAGACAGACAGACAGACAGACAGACAGACAGACAGACAGACAGACAGACAGACAGACAGACAGACAGACAGACAGACAGACAGACAGACAGACAGACAGACAGACAGACAGACAGAAAGGCAGGCAGGCAGGCAGGAAGGCAGGCAGGCAGGCAGGCAGGCAGGCAGACAGACAGACAGATTGATCAATTGATTGCCTACCTGTAGTCAATTCCATCGTATATGGCACTGTGGTATTCCCTTCTTTTCTCACTGTGGGCCGTTTGAGCTTATTGATGAAGGACTGAATGTCAGTGATCCTGTTGGGTTTGACAATCCTCCGACGGCCTTGAAATGTCCTCCTGTGGCCGCCTCCTCCTCCTCCCCGGCTCTTCTTCGGCGGGATGATGTGGATCTGCTGACGGGAGATGATGGTAGATCCAGCCGGCAGGCGAGGGGACTTGATCCTCTGGGTGGTGTGGAAGGTGATCTCATCTTTCTGTCTCTCGGTGGTGGTGACGGCTGTGAACGTGGTTTCGCTTTCTGGGTCAGTGGAGGTGTGGATTATCGGGTCCCCGTCCGGACCCGGTCCATCCATCATTGGGGTGACGTTAGGGTCGGTGACAAACGTAAGCACTTCCAGTGTGGATGTCTCTGGCTCTGCGTACGGTTCTTCTCCTGAGAACTGGAGCTGGGTTTCTTCTGAAGTGTCTGTGAGGGTGAGACGGAGCGTGACCGGACGTCTGTTCGAGGGCAGTCTGGAGGTCCTCTCCAGAGCGTACGACTCTGTATGGTCTGAAACCACTGTGTATGGAGTGACTTCGTCACTTTGACCCTCTGTATATGTGGATTTGAGTGGTGTACTGTCTGGTGACTGTCTGTATGGCTCAGTAGTTAATGTGTTCATTTTTTCTGTTACTGCCATGAAGCTAACCTGACTGCTGTCAGCCGTCTCTGTGTTCTGCACTGCATGGGACTGACTGTTCTCTGTTGTCATGATATTATGAATGTTCTCTGTGGTGGTCGTGGCTGCAGTGTGACTGTCGTAGTTCCCTTGGTTTGTTGTTGTTATGCTAGTTCTACTTTCTCTTGGCTTGTCTGTTGATGTCTGATGATGATGATGATCCACTATACCTGCAGATAATCTCCCTTCATTGTGAACTTCGCCCGAGCCGATTTCACCATCTCCAGACAGAACGTTGTCTTCATATTTCAATTTCTCTTTTTCGCCCTTTGTTTTTACCGTTGAACCACCTTGGGCTTTTTTCATGAACTCAGCAAATTTGTCCGGGTCCACTTTCCTGTGTGTTTTATCAAATGTCCTCCTATTGCTCCACATGCGTCTACTGCTAAGCGGACCCCTCCTCCTCTGTCCCGATCGACCCACAGAGCCTCCTCTGCCCTGTGGCCTGAGTCTGGGGTAAGGCCGGTCTGAAGTAATGGTCCTGGACTCCTGACTGGTTCTTTCAGAGGGTACCTCACTGAGAGCAACTTCATTTTCCATCATGGGGTCCACCATGACCTCTGCCCCCATTCCTGACCCTTGTATGTCTGACTCTGGCCTCTCGTCCGACCCTTCCCCGGTCACTGTCACCTGTGACACCAACAGGTCGACCCCGAGATGGTTGCTAGCCAGACACCGGTAGAATCCTCTGTCCCTTGCCGTGACTCCATGAATCCCCAGGGTTCCGTTCTTATACACATTTCTGTTCCTGTACGACTTGTACACCACTGAATGGTCAGGCAGTATCCACTCTACCGAGGCCTCGGGACTGCCTGTGGATCCACAGTCCAGAACCAGGTCTTGGCCCAGTGGCCTGGAGAGTTGGACTCCGTTGACGTCGGTTTCTTCCACGTCCGGGGACAGGACCGTCACCCGGAAGCTGAGCACGTCTGCGTCCAGGTAGTTGGTGACGATGCACCGGTAGAGACCCGTGTCTGTGGTATCTGCTCCTCGTAGAGTGAGCTTCCCCTCAGCTGTGATGATGATCCTCCTGTCCTCGCTGGAGTATGGTGCCCGAACTTTGGTGCCGTCTGCTAAGATCCACTCCACCGAAGGCTTTGGTTCACCCATTGCCTGGCACTGCAACTCTGCTACACCACCTGTTGGGATATGATATCATAGGATATATTATATCATACAATATATGATGTGGTAAAATACGATATACAATATTATATGATACAATATATTGTATAATGAAATTGAGTAGCGAGTCCACAATTCCCGGGGCTGTTTGCCCGCTCTGGGCTGTGATGTCATGTGGGTCAACCAATAGGAAGACAGAGGGAAGGGGGCTGTGATGATACTCGAGCCCACATTACACAGATTAATATACATTATATGTGTTAATACATTATGGGGGGAAAATGTATATGCTGCCTATAGGATACATTTTAAACTACTGTAGAAAAAGTGCCCTTCTGGACACAGGTCTCCACCAGGAGTATACAGTAGGAGTGTGTCTGATGTTTGTCAAAATGTTTAGGAGTAAAGTTGTACAAAGATCGATGCAGCTATGTTTGTAGGTTAAAAAAAATCCATGTTATAGCGCCACCATGAGGCTGATTTTGTAAAAATGTGGCATGTCAACTAGTGGAAATGTGTTTCACTGAAATTATTTGTGGCATTTAGTTCGAAACGGACCAATCATGCGAGCTTTGGAAGCCGATCTTAGCCAATCAGGATGGAATATGGTAAATGGTGCACTGTAGATCCGTGTTGATCACATGACTATGAAGATAGTGTATCCCGAATTGTGTGATGTATGGATGAAATGTGTACGAGCAATCTACAGAAAATCAACCTCATGGTGGCGCTATAACAGGCCGTTGTGGAATATTCGGGGCAGAGGTTTGTCGCTGGCATCCAGGGAGTGTGTGTGCACAGTTTGGCACGGATCGGGCCAACGGTGGCGGAGATTAGCTGGTATGGACAGACGGACGGACAGACACACACACACGGGTGTAGCGACAGCAAAGTCAGTAGCGGAGTCGCCTCACAGCTAGGTCCCGGGTTCGATTACGTGGGACGCTGTAGGCGATGGGTTCTTCTCTCCTCCGCGTCATCAGTGCCCTAGCCTGAGCTAACGTGTTTATGGTCTATGTCACACACACACACACACACACGCACTCACGCATGCACGCACGCACGCACGCACGCACGCGCACACACACACACACACACGGACAGAGTGCAAAACATACTCCCCCACCATGCCTTGGTGGAGACAATAAAGTGCTCAGCAGATGTGAATAGCTGTGGTTTTGCATAATGAGTGGTTAGATCTGTGGACGCAGTGCCACATTGTCTATCAGCTAATTCATTCACCACTAACGTGTGACACCCACCTGTGAGCACAGAGTGCTCTGTCTTGGTCTGGTTGTTTCGTTTGATCATCGCCCAGCTGTAGCGCTCTCTCTTGAATGCTCTGTTTTCCACGCGTAGGTTGACCACAGACTTGTACACGATGTGCAGGGTGGAGAATGTGGTGGTAGTCCGGTCCAGCTGGAAACTGACCTCTCCCTGCATCAGCCATCCGGGAGATGCTTTAATCTCAGCCTCGGTGCCTGTGTGAACCTCCTCTTGGCCATCTTCTGGTCTGATCTGACTGTACCTGTACACCATCTCCGGGCTCCTGGCCAGCATTAAGCCTCGCTCCAGCCTCATGGGAGTGTCACTGTAGGTAGCCAGTATGCGCCACAGTTGCTGGATGTGCTCATAGTCGATATTGCAGACGAGAGAGGTGGTTATTCCGGCAGTGAGCATGGTGACGTTAGTGGCCCCTTCCTCTTCCAAGGTCAGCGTCAGGTTCTCGATGGCGGAGGGTCTCTGGACGGTGCAAGAGAGGCTGGCGTCGTTGTGCAACTGGTCCGTCAGATTCATTTGCAGGGAGCCGATCGGTGCGATGAAGTCCCTGGGGGAGACGGGGGTGAAGTCCCCCTCGTCCAGACTGACGTTCTTCTGCTTCAGGTGGGGTTTAATCCATGGCTTGGTGCAGATGAAGGCGTCACCGTGGAGCTGGAGTAGGGATCTGCCGTGGGACGGAGCAGGACTCTCACACACGGGGCAAAGTCCTCGGGGATACTTCCTGTCTCTCTTGCATTTCAACACACCTGGAAATGATATTTTTATAATATTATTCCAATCATATGGAGTATAATCTAGCTTAACTCGGAACGGAACATTTTATATAGCCCATACTATATTCTTAATGGGAGACACTGACAGTTGATTTATAAACCAAAGTGACCCATGAAAGTCAAATCAAGTCATCTTAAGCCTATTTAAAAAAACAACAGGAGCTGACCTTGCTTTCTGTGGAGCACGCTTTCTGATGAAAATATCATCATTCAGAATTGCAAGATTGTATGACATTTTGAACTAGCCAAGTCATAATTTATGAAACCATATATTACTTCCTCTTCTTTGGTCATATTTTTGTCTGATGAGATTAAGAGATGATCCAAAAGTAACTGGGCCTCCAATGAAGTGTCAGAAAGAATTTATATTTTTCTCTTGACTTATCTGTTGTAAAGTAAAACAAGGAGGATGTCCACATTTCGTTCTTAATGCTCCATGTAGTTTATTTCATGAGAGATTCAACGTTTCGACCCCTCCGGGTATTCATCAGGAATGGGAGACCCGGAGGGGTCGAAACGTTGAATCTCTCATGAAATAAACTACATGGAGCATTAAGTATGTATATTTTTTGTCCAGCACCGTCAACATTTTTTTAGATGTGCGTGCTTCCCCTTTGGATGTTTTCTTGTAAAGTAAAACAAGCTAATAAAGTTCCACTGCATGTAGAAATACGACCAGACGTGGCACTGCTAGTTTAAGCTCAACATGAAAATCTGCATTGTTGAATCGATTCCAAATCTGAATCACACATGGAGGGGATGCTACGATGTTGAGTCAAACGTGATTTAACTCAGGTCCATAGGGTGTGCCACAAATGCTATACAAATGTCACTTTGCCTTTGTATATGACATGTGCTAAATAAGCTTGCTTTGCCTATTATGTCTACATCGAAGACCTACTTGTCATCAAGAAAGAAGCCTTAAAGGATTTATTTTTTTCATTTGCTGCTTTCTTTCGTTTTAGCGATTTTAGCTATTTTTGACAGGGGGCATCAAAAAAGTGGCTAAATACGTTACGGCAATTTCTTTATTATTATTTACTGTAGTCCGACTCCTACTAGACACCAGGAAATTACATCTGGCCACAGAAGATCATGGGATCTACTGGATGTGAAGGGGGGTACTAGGGGGATGCCATACTGTGTGTCATAGGCTTAATATGTCAGTTTGTCACCTCACCCTTCACATTCAGTGGATTCCGTGATATTTTGTGGCCAGGTCTAATTTCCTGTGGTCTAGTAGGACAGGACTATATTATATAATTATATAAAGAAATCAGCGTAAGATGTTGTACCTGTCAAAAATAGCTAAAAACTTAGCAAAAGTAGCAAATGAACACTCATTTTATACTTTCTCTAATAACAACCTAAAACATTGGTTGACAAAAACTATAAAGTTGTCCTTTAACCACGTGATTGAATACAGATTTTAAAATAGTGAAAATAGACCACCTACAAAGTTTTGTATTTTCTTTACCTTTTGGGAAAATGTAGGAAACTTAAAATGACATGCCCAAAATTGGGATTGCGGGATTTGATATAGTTGTTCAAATGTTATGTCACACTACAAGCATTTTTCAGTTCCCCGCACCCACCTGCGTGCATCCGCGCCCACTCTGGGAACCACGCCATCCGACAGTCACACGACCACGGGTTGCCATGCAGGAAGAGGTTCTCCAGCTGGGAGCAGCCGGAGAACATGTCGGCGGGCAGAGTGGTGAGGAGGTTGTCCGACAGGTGGATGTTCCTCACTGAAGACACCTTGAACACCTGGCTGTGTCTCAGCGTGATGAAGGTGTCCGGGTGAAGCTGCTGCAGCTGGTTGCCCTCCAGGTGGACCAGCTGCAGGTTGGTCAGACCGTAGAAGGCCTCGGGGTTGATGAACTCGATGCGGTTGTGGTCCATGTGGAGCCTCAGCAGGCCTTCCAGCCCTTTGAAGGTCTCCTTCTTGATCTCCTTCACTTGGTTGTAGGACATCTTCAGCACCTGTCACGTCACGTGTGAACGTCGTTGTTAGACATGGAGCTTGTTGGTTTGTTGTCGACATTATGAATGTGCATTCATGCTCTTTGAGGTTCATTGGTACTATATATGAACGTTTTTCACTTGTAAAAGCAGCGGGTTATTGATCAGGTGATCCCTCAACATCCAGAAATCAATTACCGGTAGGGATGCACGATATAATCGGTAGCATAATCAGAATTGGCCATATATCGGCCATAAAAATGCCGTATCGGTATCGGAATGCAGGTCTCAAAATAATACAGATTATTTAATCGGTTTTCACCAGCAAAAAAAAATAACATGAAAAATGTTATAATTCTACAGTAGGCTTGTTTCCATTGTTGTCCTCTGTATAATATCGGAATGTCAGAATCGGTATCGGCAGATATGACCCTGCAAATAATCGGATATCGGTCCTAATTTCATAATCGTGCAACCCTAATTACCGGGACTTAAAACAATGAATCTAAACGTCTTTTTGTGTGTGTATGTGTTCAAACCTATAGCCTTCTCAGCAGGTGCAGTGGATTGCAATGGAGTTTGAAACAGCAAAAATAAATAAGCCTTTTTTTCTTTTTCTTTTTTTTTCTTTTTTTTTGAGGGGCACTAGTCCCTCCTATATACAGCTTTAATGTTTGTATTTCAACAACGTTTGTTTAATTGACAAAGTTTGTTTTGAGGCTTAAACAAACATTATCACCCGTAGTCGCAAACATTATGTTGTACTCAATGTTGTAAAATGATAAGAGCGCCCCTAAATTCACACTCACACTGTATTTTTTTTTACATTATTTTATGTTATATTAAATCCCCATCTCTGCCAAACCTCAAAGGCAAACAAACATCCTATCTTATATATTTAGTTTACAGAAAACAAGCTCACACGTCGCAGTGTTGTGAGCTTGTGGATTGGCTATTTTCACTGCACAACACTTAGAATATACGACAAAGTATCATTAAACCACAGGTCGTTTTTAGGAACTAATCAGATTGGTTGAAACATGTCACATGCAGTGCTTCAAACTAGCACTGTTCACCGGCTAATCAAAACAAATATTTCAGCCATGTTTTTCTCTCAGAGCGCGGCAGACTCAGTGGCTAGGCTAGCTAGTTTCTTGGGACATTTGTGGTCGTATAGTGACTACATCTGTCATTGAAAACATATAATTTTTCAGCGATTATAGTCGTTTTAAGGGTAACTATATGGTATAATTGCAATATTACACTCAAGGGTGTGGTTTAGCAAGATTCTTGGCACTTCAGTGATGCTTACGGAACTCGTTCCTGATCACATCACTGTCTAATATTGCTTAATTCAGGGCCAGGCGTATAAGTCCATAGATAGCAGAGCAGGTTAATTGACTTCCTATTTCAGTGCAGTTTAAGAAGCATTATAGCCTGCTACCTGTAGGGACTTCAGGTCGAGAAAGGCCCCGTCCTCAATGCTGTGGATGGTGTTGCTGTGTAGCATCAGCAGCTCCAGATGTTCAAGTCCTGCGAGATCATTATCTCCCAGGATAGTTATACTGTTGTACCTGCAGACAGAGAGAGGGGAAACACAGCCTGCATGATGTCTATATTACGTGCACTATACTTCATGTTGGTGAAAACAGATGCAGTAAACAGACTGTAAACAGACCGTTAAATATGGACCCTGTTCAGTGAGTTTTTACACTCCTAGGGAAATCAACACAGTGGAGACGATTGTGAGAGAGAGGAGGAGAGAGCGAGAGAGAATTATTATTATTATTATTACTTATTACAGAGCGCACACGTACTGTAATCGGCAGGGACGTGCACACATAGACCTCAAAGGGGGCTTCAGCCCCTGCCCTTTTACCCGTGTGTAAAACAACTGCATGCCCTTTCCAGACCGCAAATGCAGCATTTACTATGGTGAAAGAAATACAAATACAAGCCACTCCTTTTCATGCCAGGTGAGTTGCACTTGAACACAGTAGTTTGCGTTAAAACAAATTTGTTTAGAAATCCATGTCATGCACTGCATCTTCACTAGCTAAAGAGTGCCTGGTTGCGGCACCGAAAATAGCTTAGCGTGACGTGTAGAGAGCTTGTAGATCTGCTATTTTAGCTATTTTTTCTGTCCAAAAGTGCCCTCTTACGGGACTTCAGCCCCTGCCTCTCTAACACTCTGTGCACGTCCCTGTAGTTATAGACATTCATTATAACTAACGTCTTTATTGCAACTGCTGTTCTAAATCCTTGGTTGGCACCTCGACAGAGTGCATTTCTAGTTATTATAATAATATTAATATGTATGTATTTATTTGTTTGTTTGTTTGTTTGTTTGTTTGTTTGTTTGTTTGTTTGTTTGAGTGCTACTATAGGCTACAAAAAGGGCATCTTAATTGAATTCATAGTAATGTTTTCTGATAAATCTGAAATCTGAATCAGAGAGGGGAGAGAGAGAGAGAGAGAGAGAGAGAGAGAGAGAGAGAGAGAGAGAGAGAAACACGGAGACAGAGGGCGAG
>OOFJ01074729.1:18549-29997 GCA_900323375.1 Benthosema glaciale
CAATTAGAGTGGCTGGAGTGAAGAATGAAAATACCAGTCTGTTTTGTCAAATATATCTAAAAAAAACTAAACATATTATCAACTCAGTTTATTTTTTCCCTTAAAATGGACATCTTCAGCTGTCTTTGGGTATATTTCGTTTGCACAAATTCACAACAGAGGATTTTCTAAAAATGTTTTCGTTAACATTGCGGTCTATGGGCCTTGCTAACTGACCTGAATAATATACACCTAGATCTGTGATAGTGTTAAGAAATACAACCGACCGGTTGCGGAGACGTCTGTGGACGTCTTAACGCGATTACATTGATAGCAAAACGATCACATAAAATCCGGACTATATTTTGCTTTTTTTTTGGCCTATACTGCTTCCCGTAGCCTCTGTGATGTTGCGCACGCAACACCACACCGTTTACATCCATGTATATATCACTTGTATCTCCTCTCCCTCTGCGCTGTCTGCGGTGTTTCCTTGGCTTGGCAAAGCGTGGCTTCGCTCAGCAATACGCTACACGGGGTGGACTATAATGGCTTCTGGGGACGTGTTGGATATTCGGTAAGTGAAAACGTCAGCGATTTTCTTCATTTTTTTTTTTTCGGAAGCTGCATTCAAAGTAAGTCCTAGCTACCCCGGCACAAGCTTAATTCATTTCTAATCAAATCAAAGGCACTGCTTGTGTTAAAGGGCTGCTACAAAGAGACAATAAAAAAGCAATGAAAAACAGACAATGAAAAAGTTACAAAATCATACACAATTTCACGATAATTTCAGGTGTGCTCGCCACTGAGTACAATCTTTCTGGTTTGAGAATGGATTACGAAGTCGGTACAGTGAGGGATAAAATGGAAGCTTGTACTGCCGTCAGTAATTATGAGTCTTTGTTCCTGCCTGGCATACAAATCTAACCCCATAGGCATACGCTAATTTAGAAGCCACTGATGGACACGGAGGGCTTTCACCTGGCATGATGAACCCTCTTCAAGTAAATTTTCCCTTCCCTGTGCCTAATCCATGCTGCGAAACCAACCCCACGGGTATGGGCACGATAATATGACAGTGACGGTGCCAAGAGTGACTGAATATTGAATATGCATTATACTACACTACACAATTTTGCACTTACTCTCTCACCTGAACTTGGCTGTTTTCTTGAAAACTTGAATTGAATATCCAATTATATGAAGAAAAAAAAACAAATTATCAGTAGTCACAGGAATAAATAGATAAAAGGCCATGCTTTCTCAAGAAGTGTGATCTTCTGAGGTGGGAATGTTCACATTAATTAGTCTTTCTGTGACTATGACAGGCTTCAGACGTGACACATCTAGGCTAGGATTTTGTATTTGTATTATACAGTGTGTGCGTGCGTGCGTGTGTGTGTGCGTCCGTGTGTGTGTGCGTGCATGCGTGTGTGCGTGTTTGAGCAAGGGGGTGCCCCCTGGCCCCCCTAATGGTTGTGGCCGTAAGCAACCGCATAGACCTCTTATGCCAGTACCCTGCTGACTCTGCCAGTGTTTTTCTTCTTTTCAGCTCCTGTGATCCAGAGATAACTTAATCAGTATACCAGAGCATTGTTCAGCAGATTATTGCAAGAGCTGCTTCTTCTGTTCGGCTTTCCTTTCTCTCTGCAGAGATACATACCGTACAGTATAAGGCTATTTCTATCTTCGGAAGCAAACGGAGGACGTGCAATAACGAACATGGCACAATGTAAGGGAGAAATAGTGTGAATAGAGAGAGGACTCAGAGGAGTGAACGAGTGAGAAAGGGAAAGAAAGTTGGTGAAACATTGGGGGTGGGAGGGCAGCACAAGTGTGTGATTTGTCGTGTCAGTTGGATGAGTCAAAAGGTAACGGCAGCTATACGTTCATCGGCTCCTCTTCGCAGGCGCCGTTCTCTGCTGTTTAGACGTCAGATGGAGAGTCCCCTGGTGGCCCCCTGGTGGCCCCCTTGACCCACCCCTGATGGGACTCTAATTGGACTGCTTTAATTAGTTCTGCCGAGATCTCTGAAAGATCTTTGCTCCCCTGTCCCCGTCCCAGATGTCCCCGTTCTCCGCTGCTCTGGAAGATCATTCTGAGGCACTAAGCATTTCTTGCCATCGTGGCACTTCCCGCCTCTGCCCAGGGACCCCTCTGATTGGGCCCACAGCTTTCCGTCCGTGACCTTGCGGAGACACAGGAAAGCGGCGGGCAAGTAAGTGAGTAATTTTGCTTAATAATCTGAAGAGCGATACAAAGAGAGTTGCTTTAAAAAGCCCTGCGTGTTTTGTTACTAAGTAACGGAGCTGGTGTGTCTGCGTGGAACTGTCAAACGTACAGATGGAGTGTTGTTTGTTTTCTCTCACGCCCTTCAACCCCTTCCTCCTCATCCTCCTCCTCCTCCTCCTCTAAGGGTATTGTTTACTCAAACACACACATCATGCTAGGAGGATAATATGAGCTTTCTAATTTAAGAGTAATTTAATTTGTCTGCAAATTAAGTGCCATAATTCCTGTGTTTTAAATGCATGCGGTTATTGCAATTCATCCTAAATGGCAATCATTTCTTCATAACTCTATCTTTGTAAGTGCATTTGCTCTGATTAGAGCCATGAACAAGGTTTGTTCGGTCTGCTCGGCTGATTGCCCTCGCCCTTACACTTCATCAACATAATATACCAACAAACAAAACAAATCCAAACTAAGCATGCTGTGGACGTCTCTCTGGCTAAGAGTGTCAGAATTCATGGAACGTAAACCAGTGGTGGAAAAACATTCTTTACTTAAGTAAAAGTATAGCAATACTGCAATGTAGACATACTCCGTTACAAGTAAAAGTCCAGAATTCAAAATTTACTTGAGTAAAAGTACAAAAGTATTGGCATCAAAATGTCCGTAAAGTAGCAAAAGTAGGACGTACTCATTATGCAGAATGTCCCATTTCAAGTTTTCAAATGTATACAAATCTTTTGAAAATAGCAGATCTACAAGCTGGTACAGTAGATCAGCTATTTTCAAATGGACGAAATAGATATACTGTAGTGCTGAAGTGGTTATACTACGTACTGTATGTTTTGTAATGATAATCAAAATCAACAAAGCAACTAACTACTAACTGAAGTTCTCAAATAAATGTAGTGGAGTAAAAGTACAATATTTGTCTCCGAGATGTATAATGGAGTAGAAGTAAAAGTACAGGAAATTGGAAGTAATACTCAAGTAAGTACAGTATACTTGAGTAAATGTACTTAGTTATACTTATTTCCACCACTGAATGTAACACACCCACACAAACCAATCCAAAGCTAAAATGGCTGTGTCGCACTGAGTAATTGGGCGACATGAACTTGCGCTGCCCAGCCTTACCTCCTACACCTGCTCTGAATTTCCTCAACTTTGTCTGATCAGGACCCATCTGCTGCACATCAGTTCCGGTAGACAAGCATCATTGTGCTAAGAGAACAAGAGCGTCTGTTTGCTGGCACTCAGCCTTCTGCAAAATAACACATGCACACAGCAGCTACACCCACAAACACGCACGTGCAGACACCCACACACACTCGCACCCATTTACACGCACTGCTGCGTGTGCACGACTGCACGCACAGCCACACACAAAAACAAGGTCCCTGTGAGATTAGGGTTAGGGTTTGGGGCAGGGTGTCACCCCCCGTGCCTCCCTACATGCGTTGCCGGTTAAAAATCAGCCGTGCGGCTTCCCTCTGAGGTTATAGGTTTGGGGTAAGGGGGGCGGGGCAGACTAATGCAGAAACACTGCCGCGCCTACTATCGACAGTTGGCGGCGATGTCGGGGCTGACGCCGGTGCCGGAAAATGCACTCACTCACTCACAAAATTGTGGCAGAGGTTCTTCCTTTGCCTGCTGGGGAGTGTGCGTGCAGTTTCACTGTAATTGGTCCAACGTGACGGAGATTAGCTGGTCACAGACACACGGACAGAGATGGACAGGGGCGAAAACAAGGGGCCCCATCTTGCACCACCCCTTATCCCTAAACGTATTTGCCATTTCATACTATTTTGAAAAAAAAAACATTTTAAAATAGTTCAACTAGACCGATCTACATCGTCACGTTGTGAGCTTGTAGATCACACACATGAGCACATACCGTATAAAGTGTTAGACACAAGCGTATGCATGCACGCACGCACAGACAGACAGACAGACATACGCACAAACTCTAAAATCACAAGGTGCGGGCAAATATGTATTGTAAATGTGCACATATCCATAATTCATGACCAAACCTTTTTGGAATATCACAAGTATCAATCACTGGGTTTTGTGAAGACAAATAGCTCCACCAACCCATGTCTAATGAAAATGCAGCCATCACAAGCTTACTGTGAAGCAGACATTACTGTAAGTCACATGTTGCATCAGGACACGTTGTGAGCTTGTAGATTGTCTAGTTTTGCTACTGCAAATAATACCGTAATAAATCAATTATTTATTATTGAATCTCTTATTTCTTGTAGGCCTAATCTATTAAATCGATTAGTTCAGTTACTATTGCATCCCTAGATAGAAGTGAAGAAGGTCACTGCGCTTGGTCAATTCTCAAACGCAGCGTTCTGTGAATTGTAATTTCTTGATTTCTGAAAACATTCAGAGCTTGAAATAGGCACCGCAGCGCTTAGTTACTGTACATATGTTTTAACCAATTACATATTTTGTTGTTATTGTGACTGATTTAGTAAGTAGCTGTGTAGTAAGCAGCTTCATTTACAGCAAGGTCGTAAATTATTGAGAAATAAACCCCTTCAGGGTGATAGAATGAAAGACCCCTCTGCTTCTCTTTATACCTATGAAGTTTAGCTAATAATACTGATTCCAGGAAACAACACTGATGAGGTTTGTGCAGGAGGCAGCATGCCAGGGTGGAGAGGGTTGGCAGAAAAGTCTAACATTCTTTGTCTCAGCAAATCTACCTAGTAGCACACAATACAATGCACAATGCAGTACAAAGACAGCAGTAAATATCCTACAATGCACAAGGAGTGCTTCATCACCAGGTGAAAATATAGATTTTGTTGCATTCACTTTGTCAACTATAATTCACAACATTGTGAGTTGTGAAGCGCAGTTAAACTTTTAAAAAGGCACCCCAAAATGAAATACTTGGATGGATGGAAGGATGGAGGGCTAGACGTTGGTTATTATTCTGTATGCTACAGAATAATAACCAACTTCTAGCCCTCCATCCTTCTTCTTACAACGCTTATGAAAAACGATGGACCTTTTCACACCAGGGACTCTGACCAGGTACTTGTTCAAACATTCGTCTTCTCCAGTCTGGACCATTGCACTCGCTAGCCAGGATACTGAAGTGCTCTCGTCAGCCCCTACAACTCATCCAGCATGCTGTGAGCTGCATTCTCCTCAACCTCTACCATAATGTCCTGCTGTTCTGTATAAGTATGTTTAGTGAGATCATAAATTTGCAAGAATGTGTGTAGTCTATGCGTCAATGAGTCAGACAACCAGGGCAATATTGCGAGGTTTTCTTTATGGACACTCAGGTCTCTCTACAAAACATTATTAAAACGGCTCCAGAAAAACATAGGCAAAACCCTTTCATAATACGTTCTGCAGTCCTCTGTAACACACATTCTTATTAAAGGTTTGTACCCCCAACCATCTCAGCTTTTGTACGTTTTCATAGTAATAATCTGTGACCTTTGGTCGGAATAAATCACAGTGACGTGACATCACTGACGATCAGTGAGGATTCCTTGGTATTGGTATCTTCATGTGACTGAGTCAACTTTTTTATTAGGTTATAGCCTTCTCGCATACCGGTGGTACCGGTGGTTGGGAATGGGATACAGCTGGTCTATAACAGTAGAGTAGACTAAGCGTTTGGAGTGCATGAACTGCATTCGCACCATTCCCCCCAGATCAGTACTGAACAGGCACCCCGACTAACCATGGGTCGCCAGTGCAGCGACAAGGACATGATACCTCTCCAGCTTCCCACCCGCAAACACTGCTAAATACCATATGTTCACTGGAGCACCCACTGTGGTACTACTGCTGGAACTTGAACCCAGGAGTTGGAGTTTACCTCGATGTTAGCCAGACACCAATTCATCACCTTTCCTATGAATATAACTAATTAATGCTGCGTCTAAAGTCATTCCTGCTCAAAGGAGCATTAGTGCTGAATACAGAGGCTGCCATGCCAATTAAAATGGTCATGTGAAAATGATACAGTATGCAGTTAAACGGAACATTGATTTGTGGGAGATCACGACACTCACAGACTGCATAATAGAGCCAACAAAACATTCCATGAGCTCATGTTTCAATAATATAAACGTTTTTAATTAAGTGGATTGAAAAATGGTAAGAACTATGGGTAATGCATTTCACAGTTTTCCAAGTGGAATCCCTCCATTTGACGGACATTACTGTCAGCGGTCTCATACAATAGAAAGTGAGTGTTCCACTTGACTGGAAGAGAAATCCACTATGTATCTCTGAAACAACAGTGGCTTACATTTGAAGCAGTTCAATCATTTGTCAGTTATATTATTAGTTGCAAGTTTCACATCCTACAGTAGACTACAGGTGTGCTGGATTTAAACACTGTCCATGTCAACTCTTATTCTTCTTTTTGTCATTCACACTGTTATGGATATAAATCATGAATTGTATAAATATAAATAATAATTTACTTTCCATTCATATATATCTTGTTGACTTGTTCTGGCACAACATGTCCTTTGTTTACTCTGCCATATATATCACTGATATCACAGAGTAACAGATGGCCTCTGGGAACAGAATTTGTTGCAAACGAGTGATTGCGAGCGCACTACGCAGTGAGCCCCTATGGAAGGACGGCAGAACATGTCTGTCTGTCTGTCTGTGTGTGTGTGTCACGCTGCGCTGACACCACCCGCCACCCGCCACCCGCCACCAGAGGGCACAGTTACACCAAAGGGCGCTTATGTTTTCATTCCATTAATCCCCAAATATACACACGTTCTGAACGCCCCTGCCGACATTTCAGTAGCGCTACTAGCGCTATCTGTTCTTGAAGGATTACTGAATGAGAGATGGCCTTTAATTTTACAGTGAATGGGATCATAGAATGTGAATCATATGAGTATCCTGCTCACTGATGACCACCAGTCCTACTGTTAATTGACTCAAGTAATTTCCTTAGCAGAGAATCATAGTCATTGATTAATTGAGGAGGGAGGGGGCGGGCCCGCCCTCCCCACAGAGCTCAATTGGCTATTATGGCTATTAATGGCTAGTATTTCAGTCCATTGACGAAAGAGTAACCATGTCTTCAGCCAATCAAAAAATGTGCAGCTGAGAACTTACTGACAAGTGAACAGATCTATTCATGGAACGATTTAGTTAATCGCGTTCACACAAAATAACTACTTTTGAATCAATTGTTCGTACACAGCCAGTCACCAGCTACATGCAAAGGAAGTTGAGATGTTGTTTCACATACAACAGGATCTCTGCAGAACTTCATCTATTTATTTAAAAAAAACTGACGTGTTTCTCAAAAGATAATTTAAAAGAGTCAAAACACAAACATAAATATGCACTGCAATACAAGTTTGGAATTAAATATGACCTTTTTCTTTCTGCCGTCGAAGCCTGTCACTGAGTCGCCCCTTGAATATATAACCTCGCTCTGAACGGTGCAAACTCGACGCACTTGTTTTGTCTACAGTTGCTGAACAAAATGGAAAACAATGGAACCGTGTTTGTTGATGCGAGAGTATGACACTCGTTTCAATCTGTCAGAGCCTTTATTCTAATTTGTCTGGTGACGTTCAGGTGTACTCCACTCGCTATTCACATTCACTTATTGTAGTTGTTTGTTGTATTGTTTGCTATGCTTTGCCTGTGCAATGGATTAGAACTGGACAGAGACCTTGAACCCCCATATCTGAACAAACGTTGTGTACTCTTTTGTAAATGAATTCCCTACTTCGTGGGGAAAGAGTGTCACAGAAAAGTAGGGAGAACAGCCGATCTGCAAGCTCACAATTACCGTAACGGATAATTTTCAGTTAGTCAACCATGTTGTATAATGGGCTGTATAATGTGGCCCCAGGGGCCACATTATACCCTGAAGCCCATGCCTTTAAAAAAAATCACAGTCCCCGTGTGAAGTCCCCGGGGCCCCCCCGAAAGTTCCAGACCCACAGGACCCCAGGGTGCTGGCCCGGTTCTGGTAAGCCGCCCGCGTCCGAAACGGTAGAGAAATGAGAGAAGTATCATGTGGGGTCCCCAGGGGGGCCCTGTACTGTACTGTCACACCCGAAATCATCATATATACAGTTAATATGTGTGTGTGTGTATTAGGCTGCACAACACTGTCGTTAGTAGGCGCGGCAAAACCAACCAACCGCTATTTCTGTTCTCGGACAAATCTCAATCTAGCCTGCCCTGATTCAAAAGACACAACATTGTCAAACTTAGTAGAACAATGGGAGAGCATGATGTTACTCTGACTTGCTCGTTCATTCACACCTCGCCCAGGCTTTCACAGGCGTCCATTTACGTGAGGCATTAGGTGGCCCTCCCATAGACATGCAAATACAACGCCAATTCAAGTAGCGTATGCCCCCCCGGGGGGGTATATTTTAGCCTGGCCAACTTGTAATTCCTGCATACGCTACTGCATGCAGCCAGTAACGGACACAGCCAGCCAACCAGGGACGGACACAGCCAGCCAGCCAGAGACACACAAAGCTCCATATAGGAGTGGTTGCCCGACTCAAAAATATAAAAATATACATGAAGAAATAGTGGAATTACTTCTATACAGACACACACGCCATGAAAAGGCTGGTCAGTGATGCCGGTGGCAATGAGCATGCGATGAAATGAGCGACAAGAAAGAGAGCAGAGAGATGAAAAATAAAAAATAAAAAATAATGCAAAAGTAAAGATGTAATGGGAAGTTGCCAAGCCCTTCCAAACTAATTTCACTTAGCCAGGCACACACATATGCTCATTTCTCTGAAAAACACTTACCTGCATGCCAGCTGGGGAGCTGAGGGCCCAGATAGGAGAGTGGTTTGGAGAGCTTTTCAGAACTGCATTCCCTGCATTCCCCTGGCACTGTAAAGCCAGCAGCTTATTGCTCCATTTTATCACTTTTTTTGTCACCATGCAGAGCACGTTGATGAGATGCTTCATGAACAGACAGCAAGAGTAAAGGAGGTAATTAAGGTTTCTGTCGATTATAAAGCTTTGTGTACTTGTAATTGTCTGTCATGCACTTCCAACCTGGCGTCCATATTTTGGGCATGTCATTATAGGCAATCATATTTAAATGCTCAATTTGAAAAAGAAAAAAGTAAAAGTAATAATAATTAAAAAAAATGCTGATTTGCATGCATTGCAACACTTTATGAGCTTGTCATTACCTATTTTCGTGTGTTTTACATAGGGCTAATTGAGTGTTCACTATCCTTGACTATATTTTGAGTGAAAAAGAGAACTGGCTAAATATTTTATTTTACCTCAACTAAAGAAGACCAAACTTTGAAGCCATAATTGTGTGCAATGTGAATATAACTTTTAACATTGTTTATTTTCATAAAAGGCACGCTAGGCCTGTGTGAAGTAACTGCAGAGAAGTTTTAAAACAAACATTGCATTCACGGTGATTGATTACCTCCATTAATCAAATTTGAAGTCTCTGGAAGTTGTTTTCATTCATTTGGAATGGGAACAAATGAGACCGAGAGGTATGGCAAAACCGATATGTATGGCAACAATACAGCATAATATTATGCACGTAAAACACACTGAAATAAATGAATAATGAGCAAAAGTTATGTTAAGTTAAGTTGAGTTCTACTTGATTAATCCCCGCGGAGAAGTGTTTTCTCTGCATTTAACACATCCATTAGGAGCAATAGGGAGGAAACGGAGCATCTGGAGGAAAGCCACATGAACATGGGGTTAGAACACGTACGCACACTCCACACAGAAAAGCCCTACTCGGGTTTTGAAGCCAGGCACAGGACAATGCCATAGTGAAAAACAAAGGTTGTCCGCACAATGTGTAGAATGCTCCCAGGAAACTTTATTTAGGAAGAACAACGGTTCGACCCCTAGTGGGTCTTTGTCAGGTATGACCTGACGAAGAACCACTCTTTCGAGATGTGCGTGCTTCCTTCTGGATCATATCTCACAGGACAATGCCATCCCATCCCATTGATTCCAAGATCCACAAGGTACCCATCTTTTACTTAGACCTTGATGGGGAGATAGGATAAAGATGGGTGAGTACTGGGAGATGAGATGTAGGTGCACGGGCAGAAAGCACCGAGCCCCTTGGGCTGAAGAAGCCATGGCAGCCCTTAATGTAGCTGTCAGCATGGCTGGTGTAGCGATGTGGGCTGCAACGCACAGCTTTCTCCATTCTGTCACCATCACCGCAGAGATTATACGGCTTTTAAATGAGCCGCAGCCATGGGGAAAGCTACCGAAGGAACGCCTGTCGCAACGGCCGACATGAGCCATGATTTGCCATACCATTAATCTCACCAGGGAAATTTCTGACGATTTGTCCTCGGCGTAAAATGAAGCAATAAACCTCTGCGGTGTCTCTTTGGATGAATGTCCTCTACGGGGGTGACAGAAGGAGGAGGAGGGCTGCATGGGCCTGAACACATGGGCTCTTTGGGCCGTTGGACAGCACCTCTGAACACATCAATCCAAGCAGCTGGCTAGCCAACCGAGAACGCGGATTTCATCAAGATATTTTGTGATGTGTGGGGAGAAGTTGCTCAGATGCAACACTACGACTTTCAGTATGCTCATGGGAACTTCTAATGAGACAAAAGTGGTGGAATTGAATTTCAGGGCTGCACATTTAGAGGATTCTAGTGCATTTCTTTTTCTTTTATTTGCAGAAATACATAACTACCCATCGTCTGAAAAACAGCATTTTCCATCTGTGTCTCTGAGGAAATAATGAGTTTGGGGAAGAAAAACAAAACAAAAAACTAGTTGATATAGTCACCGTACTAATACACATTAATATCCTTTTGGGGCCATTTCACAGATTTGCTTTTGCGGGACAACCTGTTGGCCTATTCACCATCTGTTCTTTTACATGTTGTATGGTACCATAGTGACATCTCATTATCTCCTCGATAGGCAAAAGGTTGCTCTTGTGATGAAGTGATACAGATGCCGACTGCACCGAAGTCTTACATAAAAATACAAATAAAAAACAAAACTTTTCTTTTGGGGTTTCAAGGAGTCAAGCTGTCCTGTCAGTCTAGGGATCAGAATATTGTACTATTTTACTTCCAATGACAATCAGTGTACACATAAGAATTTACAGCATGCCTGATGTAACCAAATGTGTAATGCACAGATTCCTTTTTTGTTTAGAAATTACCCCCTCAGACGCTTGCGCGCGCGTGTGCCACACACTTCCCCACACGC